>WURS02179231.1:0-20949 GCA_011762765.2 Rhinocypha anisoptera
AGAGAGAGAGAGAGAGAGAGAGAGAGAGAGAGAGAGAGAGAGAGAGAGACAGAGAGAGAGAGAGAGAGAGAGAGAGAATCTTGCTAAGACAAAAGATGATGAATGAGGATGGTGGCACGGCGAGTGGTGGAAACGGTACCGGGTGGCGAGTAGGACCGTGGGTGACACAAGAGCGACTAGGGCCCGAGCCCGCCCGGTGCCTGATCGAACTGAGCCCCAATAGCCACCGTGATTGTGAACGCACCATCGCCTTTTCCTTCTATCTCTGGTGAGATAATTTAAGCAAAATCCAATAAACCGATCGAGAGAGGCGGGACAGCATAGCTTTTCCTACCCTGTCGGAGCCTCAGGATCTGATCGGCAAGTAGATTTATTCTGTCGCCCGAATGGTCCTAATGGCTATTGTAAAGTGTGCGCAGTGCCTCACAACTCCGGATTGGAACACGCGTGTGCACCAGTTTAATCATAATATAATACAGGCAAAATAACAATAGATTGATAAATTGGAGATAAATTGGCCGGGCTCGGTAGAGATGAGAGAAGAGGGAGGCGCCTCCGAACGCGTTCCAAGATTCGATTAGGACCGGAAGAAGGAAGTGTCGACGACACATCTGTCATGCGATGACAGCGTATCGATTAAGCACACTCGGCATTGCGCAGTAAGGCGGGTAACCCTTTCTCACGCTACTTATGATCGGGCTTGGGTTTGGGCTTGGGCTTAGGCTTGGGTTTGGTCAAATCGGTGTAGTTGTCTGGAGTAGTGCCGTTCAGTTGGTGCTGATTTGTGAGAGCTACCTGCAAACAGTGGTGAGGACCGCGTTCTAACTCAAGAATGATTAACGTATTAACGTCGTCCTGTCGTAACAGTGAGCGCGGAATGTAGAGGGTCACTTGGGGACCCACCACTGGCCAGTAGCGACCAAGGTTGAATCCGTTGAGGAAAGCCACTCCCTTGCGACCACAACCTGACATGTCCAGAAAAAGATGAGTCATGGGTTCGGTTAATCTTTTCCGTGGATACTCGAACACCGCCACGTAGAATGCGGGCAGATAGTCGAGATCGCGCGCCGCACAATCGCATTTGTCTTGAGGGTTTCTTCCATCGTGTTCATCCGGTCTAAGAATAGAGCGAGTTGTAAAATTCTTGTTACGATAGAGTTGCGCACCAGGCCCAATTGCACTAGTCCAGTTGCTGAAGAGCGGGTACATTTGCCAGTTAGTCAATGTGCGAGTAGCCAGCGTCACGTTGCCTACGATGCCCTGTCAGCGAGACGACAATCAATTCACTTGGTTTGCAACAATGAGCAAACAGCACAGCTATAAAAAGCAAGGCTCAAGACAAATCAAAAATTTAAATTCCGCAACTCTACTGGTGCGACTGAATGAAATATGTGGTGGCTAGTACAACAAAAAGAAGTCAAATAATTGGCCCAGAAAAAAGTCAAAGCTCAGAGAGCAAAAGTTGTGCAGTCTAGTGAGAGCATTAAAATCCCAGGCGAGGGGTAAGGAGAGAAGAAATATGGCCCAAGACGGACAATCATTAGGTGACCGAGTAGAGCTGGAGTGGTCACGCTCCCAGATGTGGATTCCAGTGTCCACTTTAATTGCCACCCAGACTAGCTGAGCAGGTAGTAGCCTTCTTGCAAATCACCCTCCTGTGGAGTGACCCCACTCGATTGAACTGTAATAGAATCCTAATGGAAACTAATAATTGGGTTCTAGAAAGGAAATAATTAAAACAATAGGAAAAGCAATTGGACACTTAAGAGTAGCCGACGAAATCAACTAACATGTCAACTGACATTGGCAGGCAGCGATTATTGGCGCCACTCCATTGCCCGTTGCAATGGTCGGTCGGGTAGAAGCATCGATTGGTGGAGCCGTCTCGCTACTTCACCACTGCCTGCCAATTGACTTACTTGCAACCGACACCGAGAGTGTCTTCCCAATGCGTGCCTGGGTCAGAGATCGCACCACTGGCCAGTAGAACAGTCAGTGGCAAGTTTTAATTAATCGCCAATGCCGACTCGGCACAGCATATTGACATGCGACGACATCGGGCAACGAGCCGTCGCCCAAAGGCAAACTCGCTTCTGTTGCTCTTGTTTCTACAGATTTTCTCGCAGTATAAACAATTAGTGTTATTGAGTCGCGCCAGATGTTGCCTGGTGGGTGTAATTCAGTGGCGCCACCAACCAAACTGTGTGATGAAGCACCACCGGCTTAACCTAGTACACTAGTGGTGGTGAGGGTAGCTAAGCGTGCTGCCAAGAAGACGAAACATAGTGCAATTAGAACACGCAAGCAAAACGAAAGAAGCCCACAAGTTGGTCACAATCAATTATTCCTTATACCGACTAGAGAGAGGCGAGGCTTAAAGTTTGGACCAGTACAAATTGCAATTAAAAAGTAAGACAGGGCAAACAAGATTAATTGGGATATATTAGTAACAACAGATCTACTCATTAATCTTAGATGCAGTCAGAATGCAATTGTGGCTCGTAGGTTGAACATGGCGCAAAGATAGCACCAGCGCGCAATGCAGATTGCGTGCACTCTTCACTCTGGTCAAGTCGAGTGAAGTGTCTCTTTCGCTATTGGTGTGAATGAGACCTCCAATCAGGACAACAAACATTGCGCTGCACTGCGCTAGTACACAAATAAATCGAGGTCCGGCTGGTCCCGGCTGGCTCTACAATTAATGGCTAATGGAATGGATCGAGCATCATCGATTGGGGGCGGCAGCCATCCATTACTGCGAGTCGAAGCACGCCGAGCACAGACAGAGCTAGCCGCAAGCAGCGCACCGGGCCTTGCTGGCTATCTGGACCGCACTGTGCGTTATCTATCCCCTCTCACCCTGATTTATTTCGATGTCTTCATAAAGTTTAATTAATGAACCCAGTTCTGTATCTATCTACCTCGAGCCGTGGTCTGAGCAGAACAATTAAGCCGAATGGAGGCAATTGGTTACTACTGGATAGAGGCCACCAATGGACACGTCTTGCAGTGACATGCTGCGAGCACTTGTCACTATCCACTGAGAGTGATTGTCTTCGATCGAATTCCGTAATGAGTGCTATCAATATTCATTGGGAGCTCCGCGCTACCAGCTAACTCATCAGTTTAGATGGTTTTCATTAAATTTTAAGTTGACTTATCTATTTGAGTGGTTAAGAGGCATCATTCTGGTTGATGAAGAATCCTTTATGAGCAGTCATCAACTGGCTAGTGGCCACTAACCTTCACTTCCGCATGACGGCCACAGCAAGTGTGCCCCATATTCTCGACCAGAAGTCCCAAGACATCGCCTCTGATGAGCCCACTGAGTGGGCTTGTCGAGATGCCGTCCATACGGCTCAACGTGCAACGATAGTGCCCATTGACGAAGACCAATGCGCGATCATGCACATTGCTCACGTTGAGCAGTATCGGGTCAGATGGAACAAAAGGCACTACAGTTTGGTAGTAGACAAATCCGTGACGAAGTTTTAGTTGTTCAAATGTGAGTGGGTACTTGGAGAGCACTGGTTCCATTGTCTCCATCAACTGGAAGATGTCGGTAAGTAGACTGGCGGTCAGTGGTAAGGAAAAGTTGCTGTCCGTTTTTTCTTCTAACACTACTTCCATTTCGTTTTGCAAGTCTTTAGGCAAAGCAGGCACGTCCGGAAAATACTATTAAAAAGATCAATCCAACATGAGTTTACATTTAATGTCCATCAGTCCTAGTTTGGAAATACACCTTTTGTATTGTTTCTCGAATAGCAAAGTATTTCTCGGTTAACTGGCCATAGTCACCAATTGGAGCATCATAGTCGTAGCTGGTGACCATAGCTCGGAATATTTTACCATTTACATATGCTCCATTCATAAATCCGAAAGAAGTACCACCGTGATACATATAACTGAAACAGAATAATTATAAATTAGCACTGTTCATGTTGAATTGCAATTTCCTGTTACTAACATATTAACCGAGCTATTAAGCGCGAGCATGGCTTCTAATGTTTTGACGGTGTCATTCACTCTAACTACGTTATGCGGTTCTCCCCAAACGTCAAACCAGCCAGGATAAAATTCCGTATTGACTAGTGGACCGGCAGGGGAAAATAGACGTTGAGAATTGAAAGACTCAATCACTGATTTACTGTTCTCGTTGCCAAAATCTACCGTGGGATAGACCCCATCAATGTGACCACATTTAAGAAAACCTGGTCCTGCCCCATCAGTGGTGAAGAGAAGAAAACTGGGGCCGAGGTATTGACGAAAAAGATCTCGCAGCCAGGTTGTGTAGATCGAGTCGCACGCCCAATACGATCCATATTCGTTTTCTACCTGACCCATGATGATTGGTCCACCATTTTCGTAGAGCAATGGCACCAACTGTGGAAGCAGCTTGTGGTACCACTGCGCCACGGCTTTCAAATACTCCGGATTACTGGTGCGGTACGAGATGCTTGCGTTGTTCACTGCCAACCAGTATGGCAGACCCATCTGGTGATAGTGGACAAAGGCACAACATATCAGTGAACCAGTAGCTTTCATCGAAGACGATCGAAGAGACACTTACATTGTCACGTTCGCTAGCGATGAAAGGTCCTAATCGTACAATGACGTTGAGGCCAAGTTGCTGGGCGGTAAGACAGTACTCGGTGAAATTGAGGTTGCCGGAAAAATCGAAAACATCGGGTTCGGGCTGATGAGAGCTCCACTCGATATAGCTGGCAAATGGAAAGAGATTGCATCGCAATTTGACCCAAGGAGAAATCAAATTACGTTTGTATAGCGTTGAGACCACCAAAACGTGCCTTGCGCAGACGATCGTGCCAATCAGCTTGTGGCACCCGGAAGTAGTGGATCGAGCCGGACACGTAACGGAACGGCTTGCCATCTTTCACAAAGGTGTTGTGTTCGTAATTGATGCCAAAGTAACGAGGAACCTATGAGTAAAAAATGAGATACTATGCGCCCGTGATGGATTGTATGGGGGATTGATTCAGCAAGCTGGAAGGTGGATCACCACGAGGAGGGCACCAGTTGCAAGCACTGCACTTAGCCCGAGTCAGTGAAGCACGAACAAAACATCGCTAATGAAGTTGGACAAGACAGCTCGGGCCCTATTGTGTGGTCGGCGTGTGTGTGTGTGATTGTATCGCCGTGTCGACTAGTTGAAGAGCTCGGAGTGCCGAGGGTGGCACGAGCGAGCACTAACAAAGACACTTAAAGCACAAGCTCCACTAGCAAGAGATCATTTGGCTATAATAATAGCTGTCCGCAAATATCGAAATTGAATTCCAATAGAATCGGTCTAATCTGATCATGGAAAAGCCAAAAGAGTCCAGTGTAAAACTATATTAATTGAATCATGCCACAGAGAAGAGAACGAGAGAATAATTGCTTATTGCTTGGGCTGAGAGACTACTAGAAATAGAAACACAGACCGACTGTGGTGCTCTTGGGCCAAGTTATTATCGAACCTCCCGGTCGATCGAATTAATATCATTAGAATGATGATATTAGCTAGTAGTGTGAGCCACCCAACGCAACGCATACCTTTGCCTGGTGATGGGAACCTCCCAAGCAGAGAGATGTGGGTGCCTCGGTCCAGCACAGCACCATCGCCACTGCCAGCAGGCTTTCCATTGCTCGCCTCATTCCTTGCGCCATCTCACCAGTTTGCTGATCCAATTGTCTACTCCAAGCACTTTGCCACCCAGACTGTGTCAATATTTGTCTTGATGCTCACTTCACAACAAAACGTTTTACTTATTTTAAATTTATCATGTAATACAAAGAATTAGTTTTACAATAACAAAATTAATCAGAACTTTTCAATTGTAGAAAATGACCAAAGTAACGATCCACTGTTGTCTACTGCTGACAGAGCGACGTTATTAGTGAGATTTTGATTTAATACTTAAAAATATGGTGTTGCCAACACAACAACAAGAAATAAATGTAAGTATTGCAATAAAATAGAGTACTGTAACAGTACTAAAATACCGATTGATGACGGCAAAAGCACGTGAATTGGTTTTGGAATGCCATCATGTGTTGATTGGTGGAGGATGAGTATCACTGCATCACCTGGTCAATGAGCGATGCAATGGCACCCCCGCGTGCCATATCGTGCGATATGCAGAGCGAGTACAGAGTGTAGAGTACGCAGTGCCATCGATTGACCGGGATGTGTCTTCGACCAGATGCCCTTTATCTCTCCACTATCAAGGCCGTCTGGTGATAATGATGCACGATATGGCCACTCGTAGACTGGTAGACGCACAATACGCATCCACTAGTAGCTGGTAGACTTGGTACCAAAGCCCGCATTAGTGCCACACTCATTTGTCAAAGAAAATTTCTCACTTCCGTCCCCAATATCCTAGTCTCTCACTTCCCAAATATTCTAACCTTTTCCATCACCAATTTCTTTAGATAATGCCATCTTATTTCTATCCACTTCTCTAACAAGCTGTTCTCTCTTTTTAACTTAAAGTACTAATATGTTAACTCGATTGATTCAAAGTGTCTAGAATTGTTAAGAAATAATTGAGCAGAAATCTGTTCGTGTTTGAGGTATAAGGTGTTGAGCACGCTAAGTAATTCGTGTTTATCGGACGTGCCTAGAAGAGTAGAATAAGTTACAAATAGTATGAGATGATGTCCTCTTTAACCAACATGGTGCGCAACTCGTCGTTAATGATGTGTAGATCGAGATAAAAGTTTCACTTATATCGGCTTAGCACAGAAAACATTTGGCCTAATAAGTTTTTTCCACGAGTTTAAAATATCCTCGGCATCCCGATATTTAAGGTTGACTTGTTCTTACCTCCTCGTTGCTCTACATTGAGTCGTCGCGAATAGATGTACCAGTTGCAGTGGTGCAAGACTGCACTTCCAGCCTAACTCAACAATGCCAGCCAAAACTAGGCTCCGTGCTAGGAAAAACCAAATCGAGATCAATCGTTCATGAATAATTGGTCCAAAAATTGAGTGATTGAAATTAGTGGACCATTTTTATTAACAATGTTAATTAAGCACACAAACATGCATACGTAAAATTGAGGATCACGGTCAAAATGTGTTGCAACTATTAAATCAATCCATGCAATAATATTCTAGAGTTTGCTGCCAATGAGATTGCACATTAATGAGATTATTCTATCGAACTGTGTATAGAATCGATGGTCTGCATGAAAGCAATCTCGAGTCGACACAGTGGACAGAGAGTGAGTGGGCAGGCGTTGGGTCGAATGCACGTCTGGCAGGTACAGATGTGGCCGCACGGCAAGAAAACGATGTTGCACTAGAAATAAATTAAATTTTAAAACAAAATTAATAGCAAACAAAGAGACAAAAGTTAGCACAACGAGAGATTGCGCCAAAGTGCAAGAGACTAGT
This sequence comes from Rhinocypha anisoptera, assembly GCA_011762765.2. Taxonomy (NCBI): domain Eukaryota; kingdom Metazoa; phylum Arthropoda; class Insecta; order Odonata; family Chlorocyphidae; genus Rhinocypha; species Rhinocypha anisoptera. The sequence goes on from WURS02179231.1 coordinate 7,402, forward strand.
GGCGCGGAAAAATATAAAGACTCTCTATACGACGATGCGCTAGGCTTTGCAGGCTAAACGCGCTTACGTGGAAATTAATATTAACAATAAAAGTGTCTCGTATTGAACAACAAAACTGACGGTTCGGCGATCAACGAATAAAACATCAAAAAATAGATGGAGGCAGAGACGGAATCTCGGTGGGTAAGTGGCAACAGTGCCCTCACTTGCTCTACCCATGGCCACCACACCATCAGTAAGCTACCCAGATCACTTTGCGCCAATCTCCCAGTGCTACAGCGGATGAAGCATTTTTACAACTAATTTCACTCTTCCGAATTAAATTAAACTCTCTACAGGCGCTTCTAATAAAGCATGAAAGTTTGTAACTGGGAAGCAAGTTCTGTGTTTTGGTATCGACAATTCCATCTAAACATTTACATTGCTACTCGCAACTGGAGTTGAGCGATCCCACTGCGGTGCTACTCAATTAGAATTGAAGAAAAAGTAGAACTGTGCTTGCTTGCTTCGACAAGACGCCTGTCGAGATGACAACGTCAATAAGGCAAGGCTTCTCTGTATTTTTAAATAAAAAAAATACCAACAAAAAAATATTACTTGAAGCAAAACATCGTAATCTAGCACGGAAAACATTTCAAGCACAAAAGTCCGTAGCCGCCGAGTGGCTTATCAACCATGTGGTATGAAGATAGAGTGCAACTCTCTCCATTCACACTTGGCAAATGCAAAATTTGTCTTCTTAGTGTAGTATCCAAAAGTCGAATAAAGTTGATGACAGTTCCGATGCACAACTGTGACGTACTGAGCTTCAGACGATGACACACAGACAATGGCACCGAGATATAGCACTGTCCGATCACTGTCGCATGAACTAGCAACACAAGTTGTTACACATATTTTTTGTGGTGTCTGGCTCGCGTTTATGTTCGCCATGCAAACGTCAGTAAGAGAATGTTTAATGCAATTTCAACTCCTGTCAACTGTGAAAAAGCATTAGGACGAGTGAGCTGATAGCTTTGAAGACACTAATATGGTGAAGAAGAGAAAACGATATTGCTTTTGTCATATACCAAATTGTGATAGATAATCAGAAATGAATTAAGCAAACAACAATAACACGACGTGATAAAGAAGTGAGCAGATATAGAAAATCACTAACCTCAGCCGATAAGCAAATGACACACTCTGATTCGTGCCAGAAGCGTTTGCTGTGGTCTGCTTGAAGAAGCTCTGGAGCACTAGGTCTTGCTATCTTTCCTTGCCATTCGTCATCATTTGGCTCACAAGAAGCGCTAGCCTCCACTGCAATAAAGAATCAATCATTATCACCATCAGAAGGAACGCATACGCACACGTGCACTCACCGTTATTCTCAGTCACTTGGCTCTTTTGTTTCATTCGTAACACCGAGAGCTTGTCGGCAATGATTTGACATAGTTCATAATCATCGATAGTAGATCGCATTAACTCAGTTGCGTTACAAGCGTAAAATCGATCTACGGACATCTCAACAAAACAAGGAAGATAATAAGACATCTTGCCCTGAAGAAGAGAGCCATTGTTGTAGCGTTGCTGGTCGGCAAGATCGTGGTGAATGTCTCTAAGCACATCAGCTATCCTCATGTCAATGCCATAACGCTTGAGTTGCTCTTCGAACGGCTCCTGCTCAAGCAGTTGTTGATATTCTTCAAGCCAACTTGAGTAGTTGCCCTGGTGAGTGCGCTCGTACAATCGGAACAACTCTTTCTGAACCTTCTCTTTGAGATGTTTCTCACGTTGTCGTTTCATATCGAGCAACGTGAGCAAGAGCTGAGCTAATTTGGCACGTTGTTCACTGAGTTCCTCCTGAATTCGGTCGGCGGATAAAGTACGCCGCTCGCGCTCCACTAGAGTGAGTGCCAGCAACTCCTGCTCGATCACAACAATCTTCTCGGTCAAATCTTGATTGCGTACATCGCGTTCAGACAACATAGATTGGAATGCATTCGATAAGCTTTGCTCCTAATTCAAGGAAAAAACAAATTTAAGTATTTTTCAAATAAGGGAAATAACATATGATTTACTTGTTTTTCCAATTCCTTGAAAAGGGACGAATGGAGATTATCTTTACGTTGGAATGATTCAGTGAGCAAGGAGCTTTCCTCTTCTTCGCCCTCTTGGATCAAATTGAGCAAGATATTTCTTTTTAATTGCAATTTGTTTTCATACTGCTCGAGCAGTTGATTGAGATCTGTCTCGAATGGAGTGACGGACGGTGGCACAGGTCCATTATCACCAATGGCTAGTGCATTGGTTGCTTCGGTAAGCAAAGTGGTATCGAGTGATAACTTTTCGATCAATCTTGATGAATGCTCTTGTACTATTCAAATGGAATAGATTTATCTTAATTATTAAACCAAAGAACGACAAGCCGCGCGCGCCACCAAGATGACAGCAACGTCGACAGTGAGGAGTGCTTACACTGTGCGATATAGCCGTCGAGTAGCTTCTCCCTTTCCGCATCCTTTCGATGAATGAATCGATTAATCTTGTCGAACATCTCATTTTGTTCGCTGCACAGATCCCCGAGCAATTTATCTTTGCATGTCACTCTCACTTCGCCGGGTTGCATAGTCTCCTGTCGATTTTGATAGTTACGCTCCCATTCGATGTTGCTCTGTTTGGCTGCCAACTGGGTGCAACCAATTATCCACCATCGGAGACATGAACTCATTAGATAACCGAGAACTGTCGACAACAATTGATTGCTCTTACCTTTTTCTGATGATACTGAGTAAAGAGTTCATCCTCTCCCTGGAGAGTAGTGCATATTAGTACCCCATAATGATTACATTGGCTCATAGCCTTACTGGCTCACTCATCAGGTCGCTCTCCACCTCAGACTGAGATGCGTTGGCGCACTGTTGCTGCTCCTCCACCACTTTGCACACTTCATGAGGTGTTTCCACTTGGTAAAAGTGACAAAGTGCTTTAATAATCTCCTTGAAGTCGGATACATCTTGGCATTCTAGATTCAAATATTTGTGCGATGGGGTTTGTAAGGGGTTACCCTCTAAACACAAAACTTGCAGTGAAGTAGAATACAACAGTGAGGGTGCTGATGGCCGAGTATTGCCATTCTGTGAAAAGCTTGGTCGGTTCGAAACGCAAAGTTGGGATGGTAATGTGGAGATTTGGTTAAAGGATAAATCACAGTAAGTCAAACAAGGCAACTGAAGTAGTTCGAGGGGAAAGTTTGTCAAACGATTGTGACGAACAGAAAGCAACTTGAGTTGTGGAAGCTCAAACAAAACTCTGGGAAGCAATGAAATGCGATTCGAGTTGAGATATAGCTCCTAGCAAATGAGAGATTTAATCGATTCATTAGATGATAGATCCAAACAGGTGGTCAAAATATTATTAAGCATACAGGTAGATATAGGAAGAACAAGTAAAACTGTAAAAGTGAAAGTGATATGCTTCAATATCGCAACTCAGCAGCGTATGTCAAGAGAATCGCATTACATGACAACACATGCAATTCTATTTTAATACATTTTGAAAGCGAGCCTCATTCACCAGCTTCAAGATTAAAGTGCAAACACAAGTGAATTTGAGAATCGATGAAAGGCAGCGTTGAAACCAAATCTAGCGCATTACTCACAGCTGGGTGGCAGTGCGTAGCACGCGCCAACTCTCTGCGAGTGAGAAAAAATATATATTTCGCGTCTAGTTGAGCTTGTGCAAGCATCATCACGGCAAGTTGATATCAAATAGCGGCTGCTGCATGAACAAGCAATTGGATAATTTAAAACAAGACATTCAATTTAACTAATTGTGCCCTACATTCCTGGTGCCCAATCCCAACACAGAACAGTGTCATATCATCAATAAGTAATAGTCACTATGGTTCACGATTGATTATCTCAAATCAAGTTGATCGATTTGTTGTGTGCATTGAAACCGTGATTACTGTAACCAAATTATTTATTCATGCAGAGTGATTCCAGTGCTGCAAGCATTGTTTACAATAGCACACTCTGCTTCTCATATCCCATTCCAAGCTATTCCTGGTTAGCAAGCCACTCGAGAGTTTTGTCTTTAGCAGTTCGAATTCCCCTAGTATCAATATTTGGTAAAATACTTCCCATAACATATAATTAGTTTATAGTATCTAATAAAGAATGAGGATGCCTTTGACAGCACTGGCATGCATCAATCCGGACTGCTATTAGGCAAGAATCGAGTTAGCTTCGAGTTCACATTCAACCAAGTGGTATTGCCATAAATAAGACTAGCTAGTGTGCCTCCAAAGTCATAAATGAGGATCTTAGGAATTTCACAAATAATCCGTGCTGTCAGCCGAGAAGGAGAACAGTCTTAGGAAAAGACAATACGATTAGAGAAAGAGAGATGGGTGAAAAGTGTAAAACAATATTTGACTGGCGTTTCAAGGTGATGTATTCATGTGAACTAGTGCCAAATAAGTGACACTTATCAAAATTACCAGTTTATTAAAAATTTGTCTTAGTACAACTTGAACTAGCAAACTAACCAAGTAATAATGACCATATAGTGATTTATATTTGAAGAGATCAATCTGCATTGCAAGAAAAAGAGTAGCGACAGTGAAGACATGAGGAATTCTTGATATAAGCGATAATGGCCATTAAACTAAGTGTATTAAGCGTCTCTCGTCTACTGCAGTGAATCGCATTATTGAATTTGACATGTGAGAGCATTTTTAACAAAACTAATGACTTGGATGAAACAAATGCCTAAGAGATAGGGTACTAAGGGGTGGTGAACGAAAAAATACAAACCTTCAAATTTGGCAACAAACGAGCTGAGTCAATCTGAAAAGTAGAAATACGATTATCCTCCAAGTGGAGCACACTCAGTTCTGTGAAATGATTAGAATTCACAGTAAATGAAGTTAGTCGATTCCGCTCCAGATGTACTCGATTCTTGTTGTACACCTTGATCAAAGTTAAAATCTGACTGTCCAGTTTGGTTAGATCAAATTGAGAGAGATCAATCAACGGCTCGGGATCATTTTGAGCCTGGAATTAAAGATAGTGTTGCATTTAATTCTAGAGAAACAATAATAGCCATCATACCAAGACAAGGAGGCGCATCAATTTTTGTTTTTTCGCTCCATCCTCTTTCGATGATTTATGATCCATGTCACCAGGATAACTGGAGGAGGCCGATGATTTGGGAATGAGCAATTTCTTCAAAAACGACATGAGATGAGTGGCAGTGAACAGCAAGATCCCTTGTCACTGATGCAATGCGCGCCTGGACGATTCTCGCTGACGAGGCAATTCGGTGATGAGTTTCGCTCAATGTCGCACTCGACCTCAAGTGCCGCCCACCAACCAAGCTCATTGCGGAATGTTGATCTTGGCGGGTTACGAGATTTGGTGGTGTGGCTGAGGTGTTTTGAGCAATGAGCAATAGCTCACCATGGACCGATGCTCTCACTTTCGTCACTCACAACACCGAGTCAAGTGGCGCACGCGCCAGTCGCACCCAACACAGCTGCACAACCAAAACAAACGCGCGCGCATGATGACATCACCATCATCACTGGGAAGGTAAAACAAATGGCACCGATTCACAAAGAGGGACGGACTGACGTCAATTACATTTATTATATTACTACTATCGCTATTGCCATGACATATACCACTTTCACATAAAAACGTGGTACTGGTTGCTCAGTGAAGGCAGCCAACCAATGGGTCGGAGATGGACTGGCACTTTCCACTCGTGCATGTTGGCGAATTTGATATTCAACAACAGCTTTTTTTCTCGTACTGGTTCCTGACCGAAAGCTTCAAAATGGTCAACTTTGGGCGTTTCCACTGGAATGCCATTGGAAGTGCATAAATGTTCGATGTACCGGAAGCAATGGGCCTCGACTTGTGGTTGACTGACCCCCGGGCAGAACCACTCGCTCATTGCTGCCAGAGGTATAGATGCCTTAGACGCTTTGAAAGCCACACATATCAACTTTAGAAGCTGAAGGTGGGTTGCAGCTAAGTTTGTAATTTGAAAAGCATAGGCAAAAAGGGGACTAGACTTGGCCTCTTTAGCCACCAATCTCAAACATTTGATATGATTACCGAGTACGTAATGATGTAACACTTGACTTGCCGCTTGGATCAGAGAATTGCGGAATAAATCTGATGATAAATTGCAATGCTTAATTTTCTGATATCGTTGATAACAAAGTTTACTGTTCTCATAGTCATAGGTGAGATATATTGCTTCGAACAAAGGTCGAGATCGTGACCAAAGACTATCGTTGAAATAGTCATAGAAAGATATTAACAGCGAAAGACATTGATTCAGATGGGTTCGGTTAAGGTGCGAATCAAAGTGTTTCTTCAACATCTCTATTTCAGACTTGGTTTTGCTCGAACAATATAACTCCCAAAGATATTCGGAACAGAGATAAAACTCAACACATTTCTCAAGTATGTAAAGGCAATTGTGATCACATGCTCGTTGAATGACCAAGTCTTGTCGAACCGATCGCAAGCGGTCAAAGACAAAATCATAGTAGTGGCAAAATGCCTCAATAGGTGTTGAGTACAAGTTGAGTGCTATGCTGATTAAATCACCCACCAAGTAGTTCACTGTCTCACAAAGCACATCAGTCGGTCGAATATGTTGTGCATCTTGAATCACTTGACCAGCCGAGGAGCGTTGGAATTGTTTGACCGCTCTCGAGGTGTCGGTAAATGTAGTTCCAACCGGCTCACGAGTCACTTGGCGCGATGCTTTTCTTGTCAGCCTCAGATACTGATTCCAGAGACTCGGATCACTGAGCTCAAGTCGATGGAGCAATCCGTTGAGTTGCCGAAAAGCGGTTTCTTGCGATGGACACATTTGAAGGCAGGTGGCAGTGAGATTGGGCTCCACAATGATCTTATCTCTATCTTCAAGTTTTAAAAAATCAAATGCTTCAAGGAGATCGTCCATTGTTTTATTTCACCTACAGAGATCGACTGTTGTAATATCACATCAAAAAGCTCGTTTGTCTTCTTGAATTCGTATAGAATGCTTTTAAAAGTAAACACTAGTCACTATTTCCACCCAAGCGCAACCATTTAGTTGTTAAATTAACAATTGAAGTAAAATCATATTTTTATTGGTATACAATAATTATGTAATTATAAAATGATCAATCAATCGGTAAAAATGTGTTCTGTACTAAAAAACAAAATTACTGAAATATAAGTCAAAATGTCATAATAAACTCGAAGTAAACGATTTTAGTGTATATTACAAAAATATATGAGAAAACTTGATTGAAAAGCGATCTAAAGTGGTTTTCTCAAATCCAAAACAAAGACCTGAAATAGCACCAAACAACCAAGTTAGTCTATGATAACGTGTCGCAAAATGAATACAAACCGATCCATCAGAAGCAGAAGCTCCCACTTTGTCGCCACGCGCATTCCAGCAAACCTCGAAGATGCCACCGGTGCCGCGGTATGAATTGACCAACTGGCCAGAGAGAGTGGACCAAATGTGAACACACTTGTCGAAACTGCCCGAGGCGAGGAAGCGGCCATCGGGAGAGAAAGCCACCGAGTAGACGGGTTCGTTGTGCTTGGTCAGGGTGTACATGCACGTTCCCTTTTCCACTTCCCAAAGACGAACCGTGGAGTCAAACGAGGCCGAAGCAAGCATCAGCGGTAGGTTCGGGTTGTTGGTGTTTAGTCCCGTGGGTGACCACTTAATTGTGTAGATCTCCTTACTATGCGCCTGGAAGTTGTGCACCCAGCTATCCTGAGCCATGGACCAAATCTTGAGAGTCATGTCATCGGAGCACGAAGCGAGCAAACGACCTGCGGGACACCACTTGATGGCATTCACCTCATTCTGGTGACCTTCAAATGTTTTGAGTGGTGCTTCGAGACCAAGTTTGCACACATGAATACGCTGGTCAGTAGAACACGAGGCAAAGGTGTGATTGTTCTAAAAGGGTTGAAAAAAGTTAACAATGTGAAAATTAACAAATTGAACCAACAACTTACTTGCCAATCAACGTCCAAGGCTGGAGCACTATGAAATGAAAACTATATAAAATAAAAACATTAGATAATAGTAATTTGAATTACAAAACATTGAAGCACTTACTTGTTGAGTGCAAACACCAGTAGAAGCATCCCAAATAATAGTGGTCTTGTCAACCCCAGCACTAAGAATGTAATTGCCTTTCTTGTTCCATTTCAGTGCAAAGATAGGCCCTTTGTGTTGACCGAGTGTAGATGCCAAACGACCTTCAGTAGTCCAGATTCGAGCAAATCCATCGTAACTACCAGTGGCAAGCAAATTGCCATCAGAATTCCAATCAAGAGAAGTGACATCCTTGTTGGAGGGCACTTCAGCTCCGCCTTTCTGAATGCAGTGTCGAAGAACTAGATGACCATTTTGGTCGTTCATGTTCCAAATGCGGGCAGTTGAATCACCAGAGCCGGATGCCAATAGATCAGTAGTTGGATTCCATGCGCAGATAAACACTTCAGAATCGTGACCACGAAGAATTGTAGATCGGGATTGAGGAATTTCAATACTGTTCACCGAATCCGGAATAGGCGCTTGAATTTGGTTAGGTCCAGTGGGCATGATAACCGAGGAATTAACTGTAACCTGATTATTTTGTGGTTGCAGCACAGGAGCAGAGCTTTGGATAGTGGCAATATTGCTGTGGGGAGTGGCTGAGCGTGATATGTTGTTCACAGTGCTGGTGGGTGGGGGTGCAAAGCTACTTGGAGGGTCCACCTCCATCTTGGTGACCGCATTCGAGCTCACTGGAACGCCATTCGACACTCCTGGCTCCTCTTTGATAACCACTTCGGGCTTGGTCACTGGAGTCGAAGTCGAGCTCACCGCCACATTCCCGTTTGGGGCAGCAGTGCCATTAGACACATTGCTCGGGTTTGTTATCCGATTCCTCGGCAAAACCGCATCAATCAGAGATAATGGCTCGATAGTTCTTTCGCCCGTCTCATCAGCAGCACATATTTCAGCCTCGGTATACTGGATTCCTATCCAAGTTTTTAAAATATAATTTAAATATAATAATTCATGCACAGGCAAACCTTTTTGAATAATTTGGATTAAAGCGCCTGGAGGAACAAGCGCTTGATTGATATTGGTGCTGGAAACATGCGATTCGATACCCAGAACAAATGCTGAATGAACAAATCCTGACTCTTGTAAGTAGCGATAGATCATGTAGTTGATCTACAAAAAAGCAACATTATAATTAAACACTCTTCAGAATTGAATCTCAACCTCGTCAGATGTGAAGCTTGCCATCCTGGAATCAAGTTTAGTTGGTTTTTTCAAGAATCCAACTAAGAATCAACACACCATCCACACTCAACTATGTGTGAAAGGTTTGTTTGTGAAAACAAAGGAAAGCGGTGACAACGCACTGCTGTGTATTGGTGTGTCTGTACGGAGGTATACACTTCAGTGCAATCGACCACACGAAGAGGCGGGATGTGTCATGTCATCAAACGCGCCAACTTGGATGTGCTAGGGCAAAGTTCGGGTTGTGTGCCGATTGCTAATGAAGAGAAGAGAGGAGTGAAGAGAACGATGGAGGCTGGTCACTTGCCCGAGTCGCTCTACTCATCACTGCTCATTCTGGTTCAATCACTCTCTCTCTCTCCCCCTCTTCCACTATAGCTCTCCGGCCGGTGGCAATTGAGATGAGCACAACAACAGTGGCACTCACTTGCCACCCATTTATACCTTGCCAGTACTGCTAGCGCTTACCACCATTGTCCGAGATAATTTAACGTTTAGAACAAATTAAGTATAGTGAGATAAAAGTTTGAAAATTATTTGAGCTTAACAAAAAAGTATGAAATCAAAAAATTTTAAACAAATGTATTTTTTCATATACTTTATACAAGTTATACACTTAATAATACTATAAGTTATAGCAATATACGTGAGCCCATTAATTAACAGTTTTATAAACATTAGAATATAAAATATTGTTCAAAATGCAATTTTGAAAAAACATCAAATTTATAGATTACTAAGAGATATCTTCATTGGCATGAGAGGAAAGTTCTATGGAAGTAATAAAAGAGATTAAATAAACAATAAAATTTGGCAAAGAATGCAAATAACTCACCACCCAGTGAAAGTCCGCTTTCGAGCCGATCATAGTGGAGAAGTTGATTTTGTAGCTAGACAAGTGGTGATTGCTGTTGATGGCATCGAGTACGGCAGAGTTGGCAAGTGAAGGAATCTCTGGTGCTACCACATGATCAAAGATATCCTCCAAAAAGAACAATCGAGAGCCTCCAATGTCGACCAGACAGAGGTTGATTTTGTTCAAGTGAGACGTAGGGTCGTACTCGATGCCAACAATCTGGGCTCGTTGCCACGAATCACTTGACACGTCGTGCACCAAGCAACGCTCGTACTTGGAGATTTTACGGCAAAACCGCTTGAGAGAAGGCTTCTTCGCCAGAGAAACGGTGGCATGTTGAACAATCTTGTAGTGGCTTTGATTCTTTCCATAGCGAAAATGTACAATCACTTGTTCGCTTGGGCAAGCCTGCTGAATGTTGGTGATTGTGCCTCGAAACCTCGCTTGGTTTGGATTGGATGGACGGAGATAGGTGCATAGGGTTTGAACGGTGTCCTCGTCGAGTCCATTAAGTGAGTCGCGATAGATGTCACTCAGCATATCACAGGACAGCGGAAGTGAATCGGACACCGAGTAGTCGAGACATTCTGTTGCGTAACTAATCAACTGGTGCTTGCGTTCGATCATTTGGCTTGGCATGGCTTTCACTCGGTAGAGATTCACGTAGAATAGTTCATCTTGGTCTAGACTATGCTCAATATGAAGTGGCAAAATGCAGAGTTTGCTTCCATAAGACTCAACATATTTTTCCAACACATTATCAGCGTTGGGTTTAGGTTTGAAATTTGGGATTACACATCGAAGTGATTGTGGTTTGACTTGGACCAGGTCTTCACTCAATATTTTAATGTAAGAAGTAATGGGTAGTTGTGGTTCAATTTCCAAAATCACTTCCTCGTAGGAGTCAACATCTACAATTTTGAGCTCGGTTAAGCCTTCAACATCAGCATAGTTAGCGACAAGTCCACGGCGCCATTGAGACATTTGCTGATTGTAGTAGCCAAACACGGATGAATTGCCTTGTATTTTTTCAATCATATTCCCCGAAGTGGAACAACTTTGTATTTTTCTAAAAAAACTTTGATAATATTCCTCAGTCTTCCCAATCGAAGGAATCACGTAAAACTCAGTTGGAGATATAATCTTACACACTTCAACTTTAACCGGCTTGATATCTTCATCGATTGCGAAGTTATCTGAAAACATAACTCGAGTGGTTATATCCCTCAACGCCTCCTGGTTGTTGACAAAGTTATCGGTGTCATCTTCATAAAAAGGGATGTTCAACTCGGTCGGATTATCTTTGATCTCTTCCAGGCACAAGTTAATTACCTTGTTACGACTAAAAAACTGTTCCAAATCAGTATAATCATTCTCAGAGTATTTAAATAATTTGACACTGCAAATATCGTTTTGGTCGATTGACTCTACTGAAAGACATATAATGTTCTCAGAGTAGTTGGTGAGTTCCTTAATGTGTAACAAAATCTATCCGAGAAAAATAGATTGTACACACAACATTAGAGATATAGAAGAGAAGAGACAAAAGTACCATCTCGGTGTTAAAACAAACCAATTTATCCGGGCAAACAGTGGACAAGCGACAGCAGTTGAGAAATACGGGAACATTGTTGAGTAGATAATCTTCAATTTGATAGAGATTAGAAGAGGTGGTGGCCCATGTGTTGCCATAGTCAACAAAGTAGACCAGACAGGTGCCGTCAGTATGGACCAAGTTGATCACCGCTCGGTAATGCTTCCGGTCCTGGTAGAGTGCTAGACATGGTTTGCCTACCGCGGGCGTGTCGAGTCTTCTTCGAGGCATCGCCAAGGTTCGATTCACAGCTTCGTCAACCGCATTGAGCAGTGTGGGCCAGCGCATCACCCCGAACGTGCCATCTTTCTCGTTAACATCGATCACCATCACCGTGCAAAAATCGCTAGCTCGAAGAGAACACACCTTACGGTAGGGAGAGTTCATCGCGGACGGATTACATTAGTAAAGCATTCAATAACCACACCAGTCGACAATTGCTCTAGATTGTCTCACATTTTTTCGCGGCATTTCCAGATAAAACGTTTTTTTTTGTTCGTCTACTTTGAAATGTGGATTGTTAAAACTTTAACGATCTTAAATGTTCACGGAAATCTCTCAGGTGTACAGGACTCCACGAGACAGCTGTATAAGAAAATATCGATGCAATAATACATAAGATTTATTTTGAGCCATGTCATAAAAGGAGATAAAACTTTTAGAGAATGATAACGTACTAATAATGTGTTTATGAGGCAATAATATTCTTATCTTTTTGGAACAGTTAGCAGATAATCCAAATTCCCCAGTGTGGGAATATGGATTATCTGCGTGATGTCTGTTAATTTTTTTTTAACTTCCAGATATTAGCTTTCTAATCACAGGAGCATAGTTTGGGAGCATGGTTTGGTGGAGCGCAGTTCGTAACTGTACTCAATGGTGTGAGGTATTTCAAGTTGTTCTCTGAACTTTGGCCTTGTGAACAGCGTGGCGATTAACTTCCCGTCATGTGAACTTGAGAAGGTGACGTTTTGTTTGGCGCGTTTCCCTGCCGTTACCGAAGGCGAACACTTTCCTCTGCCTGTTACTCCCCGCGGAAACCTTTGCACCGACGTACGCCCACGTTATACTGTGGTGAACATCCTGTACCCATTCCATCATGGGTACTGAGCAATGTTGCAAAATTGGCACAGCTTCCCTTTTCAACTTCCTAACCGACAAACGATGACATAATCAGATCTCATTGAAGAAGTTTGAGATGCGAGAAGCTAGTTGCTACTATGTTAGATCAGATTACTTTCGTAGCATCTGAGACATCGATTGTAGAACGGATAGGTTTACTGTATCCGACAATTAAGTAATGAGTATAGATATACATTTATATATAAATATATATATACAATATATATACATATATTTTTTTTATATTTATAGAATTTTCCTCGAAATGGATGATTCTCCGTGGAAATGATCCAACATTTGTTTATGAAAAAGTATTGCAAAACTTTCAGGTCCCTATTGAAAGGAGAATATTTTTTGTGCTTGACACCTGCCATGAGTGGTTCTCTTATGTGTTAACGGTCCTTATATATATATATATATATCATTATCATAAGTACTTCAATCCGAGGTTTGGTTGACTGCATCCCTCCATCCTTTCCTATCTAGTGCTAGCTCTCTTACTCCGTGGTAGGTCTTCCTTCTAACGTCTCTAAAAATTTGCCCTATATATTTGTCCCTCGGCCTTCCTCGAGGGGCCCTCACCTCTATTTTTCCTTCTATTATATTCTTCACGAACCCATTATGCCTCAGGGTGTGTCCTATCCACCTTATTCTTCTT
>WURS02179555.1:0-20930 GCA_011762765.2 Rhinocypha anisoptera
GTTGCTATACCAGTCTTGGAGAAATTATTTAATGCTTCATGGAGTGCTTTATGCTTTTTATATCCAAAAGGCAAGGCTCACTTATAAACGGTCATTGATCTTAGGAAATTCTCGACCATATGATGTCTTTCTTGAAGTCATAAGGAAAATGATCCTCCCGTTCCCCAATGTGCATACAGTTTTCTATTGTAACTGGTCGAAGTTAATGATTTAAACAGGAAAGTAGACTATTATTAGACATAAAACTTTCTTTATACCGTTCGAAATATTTCTAAATAGTTAAAAAATATTAATTTTTTTAAATCCAGACTGTGATAAAGTTTTCATCTTCGTGGTAACATTTCCATACTGTCTGATTTTTATCTCTTTTATTGCATTTTAATTACATTATTATGTCCAGTTATTTAACACTAATTAGAATGAATTTTTACCCGGAATTTTATGTGAACTTTTAACCCGGCAGTTTATCTTTATTCATTTCAAAAATTTCGTAGGGCTACAACATTTTAAAAAGTAGCATTATTTGGGAAATAAAAAAAACTGTACTTAAACTGTCGCAAGAATTTATGACATACAACTGTTTTTAGTTACTTCAAATTGGAGAAAATGAGGTATTATATTTTATTAAATATGTCTAGTTCAATTCATTCTGAGCATGTGTTCTTCCGTATGTCATTAGAATGATTCACTGAGCAAACAAAGTTTTAATTTTTAAACATTAGGTATTTTATAAGCGAACGAATACATCGCAATAAAGGAAAAGCGATATATCTTATATGAATTCAATCAAAATACAAGGATCTGAAGGAGAATCTGGATGGATGGAAAGATAACTGAAGAAAATTGGCGTTAAACCTCGCCTCTGCAACTAGGCGATGCCTTTCAATGCTGTAATGGGTTTATAAGACACCATCCTTACATAATGATCGTATGAATTGATGCAAGATGTATATGGAAGTGTTTGATTCGGTCAATTTCCAGGCATATTGTTAACAATGACCAAACAATGGAATCCCTATTCAATCAGAATTTGCAGAAAGGCGAATTTAAAGGAAGAATGCAAACATGTTAACATAAAACAAATTCCGATTAAAAGTGCAGAATTAAAAAAAAACAGGCAAAAAGACAATAAAATATTAAAGTCTCGATGAAGTCAGCTCCAAATTAATTAAATACAACGATGCCATTTTGAGGCAAGTTTTTTGGATATTCATAATTGGTACTAGGTGTCTTTTAACATACACAAAGATGGAAAAAGGCTTAAGTGATATCTATATTTAGAATGGGGAAGGAGGTAGATATGAAAATTATTGAGGAGTTAGTTTATTTAATATTGACTCTAAAATAAAAAATATTAAACGGAAGAATATCTCACGAAAAGTGAACAATACTTTTACATAATTTATTAAAAATATGCGATCCTTTAGAACTTAATCTATTGAATCATCTGGTGAAAAAGAATGCATAGTCAGGGCACAATTGGTCGCATTTTTTAAATAAATTTTACTGACAATGTATTTACACTGAAACAAATTTTAGAGACAAGAAGGAAACGCAACTGGCCTTAATTAATTATACTTTTGATGAATTAACCCACAAAAATTTTGGCATGTACTGGAAAACAGAAAATACCCTCAATACTAAATACAACAATTAAATTTAGTGTAACGATTGTTTTACAAAAGGATTAAATAAAATAATATGAAGTTTAATGAAGCAAAAAGAATATTTGTTACAACCATGGAAAAGGAACGTCACGACTACGGCTGAGTAAACTGTTAGTTTTTAATCATCATGATGATACGTTCAAAATTATGTGACATCAGGGACCCAGAATGGACATAAATACTCCTCACTTCTTAATACAGGAATGGAATGTAAACTGGAAAGTGTGTAGAAATGACAGGATAGGTGATGTACCTCAAGTGGATCTTCCATGAAACCACTTGTTTTGCTTAGGAAACGAAATTAAGAATAAAAATGCTATCAATATAATTCACTGAGAAGACTGTAACTTGGTGAAATTCTATACTGCAACACTACAGAATTGATAACTGTATATTTGCACAAAATACAGAGACCACAACCGGTTTCCACGGTAATCATCACTAGATGTCGACAATTATTTTACAGAGTTAGCAGTTCTATATTGTTTCAAGACTGCTACGAGTCATCTTTTCAAACATTTAATTTCGCAAAAAAAATTCTTTCACGTGTTAGTGATCGCCGATGAACGAGGAAAAATGGAGGGAAGGAGTGAAAAAATGGAGGGAAACAAGTGAAAGACATACTGGAGAATAAAGCTTATGCGATTTTCACTCTATGATGATGATGATGATGATGATGATGATGATTATATAAATGGAAATACAAATATATATAGAAGTCCATTACTTATTATTGTTTCATAAATTATACACAATATACACAACCAATCACCAGCCATGGTTCCCGACTCAGCCCTACAAGGCGCGGTCCGGTAATCGGCACCCAGCATTCCCTGCTGCCTGCCAGGGATTTATTGCCACAATAATTTCCAGAATCAAGGGGCATCAGGAGTTAACAATAGTACTTTCGAGCAGGACTCCGTACTTTGTATAATACGTACTCCTGTATCTGTATGGCACAAATACCGTAATATGCATAATTCGGTATGTCTGATTAGTCACCGTGCCAGTTCACCAGCCCCATCCGCTAGTCCAGATCCACTTCTGCGCCTTTCCCGATCAGGACGAGGCAAACCACATCGTTCTATCAGTTTCCATCAGTCACTATACTCCGTATAGGGAATAATGGAATAACACAGCATTCGAGAAGGGAAGACATACAGTTCATACATCAAAGATGGCACCTCCTTCCACATGGTCACCGTGTACCGCAGAAACGACACCATCGCCCCCGTCACCACAAACAGCACTAGGGGCCGGATGATCAACGTAAGCAGCGCACTCATGGTCGCCTTAGTCAGTCGGCTAGGATCGGGATTAGTCGGGCGCATCGATGTGATTGTGTGGATTAGATTTATGCACTCACGTACAGCAGAGAGGGGGCCATGGTTATGCGGTGTAACTGTTCTCATTCCTGCACTGGACAGGGAACTGCCTTCGACTCTGTACAGAGTCATTGCTGTCTCTCCTTTTATATCTTGGTCTCTTTACTTGGAATAAAATAATGAATTATTGATGCAATCTGGCTGCCTGGTGCCAAGCCACGCCAAGACCCATCCTTGCGGGTCGCGTCACTGGTGGAACCAATCATCGGCCAGGGATTCCGCCCTACCCGAATAGGGATAGTCCCTGCAGGCACCACCATTCCAGAACATTACCGTACTGTACCGTATTCTATACATATATTTGATCGTCACTCTCCATACAAAGTACTCGACTCCGTATAACTACTCCCTACGGTGTACAGAGTCACTCTATGCTGCTATGCCCCGTCGTGTTGGGCTCCTCTCCGGCCACACCATGGCTCTGGGTCTGAGCGTCTTCCTCTTCACCTTCATGTTCCTGCCCACGCTGCTGGTCTTGCTGGCGGTGATGGTCTTCTTTCTCTTCTGCTATCCCCGGTTGCGCAAGGCCGAGTTATAGCCAGGTAGGTTATTGGCGAACCATAACCAGCGTACGATGTAAACTGACTGCCAATTAGGGCTGCCCCGGCTACGCTTAGTAAATGTCTGCCTGATCAATGGTCCACCTGCCAAGCACCCGTGGTTAAAATTTTCAGCCCTACGGACCCTATACTTTCTCCTTCTTTTTTTATTATACCTGTCTACGAGTACGTATATCCTGTACAATTACTTATGGCATTCGTTCTTGCCCACTGCACACATTCGGATCCATCCGATATCAATCCGCCATTCTATCATGGGCTGATTACATATATGCATATCGCATAACCCTCATCCAAACCAATCAATTGCCGTATTTGAATCATTACCGAGTACCGATGAGTAGCCGTGAATATGTCCACCTTTAGCTTCTACTCCTCCAAAGACCAAAAGGTCACCGCTGCCTCCTCCTGGGAGAGTCTCGTCCAAGACCCCTCTATCGACCTCCTCCCAGCCGAGAGTAAGACCCCCGGGACCGTCTGGTGGCTCGATGTGCAGGATGCCAGCCAGGAAGACGTAAAGGCCGTCGCCCAGGCCTTGTCCATTCACCCGTTGACCATCGAGGATGTGGTCATGCGGGAGTCCAGAGAGAAGGTCGAGGTGTTCCGCAACTACTACTTCATCTCCTTCCACACCGTGCTGTCTCCCAAGCAGAACCCGGATACGGAACGGGCCAAACCGGCGGAATTCTACATTCTCGTCTTCTCCAACGGGACCGTCACCTTCTCGCCTAGTGGCTGTAACCATGTCCAGCGTGTCCGGGATCGCGTTCGCAGGTTGCATGATCCCGCCATCTTGTCCAGTGATTGGCTCTGCTATGCCATAATGTATGTCTGAACCCTGTCCTGTGTTGTATAGCGTGCTAACAAACTACAGCGATGACATTGTCGACGGCTTCGCCCCCTACATGCACTCCGCAGAACGCGAATCCGAATCCATAGAAGACCAGGTCTTCATCGCCCGCGCCGACGACGTCAAATCACTAATCCCCCGCATCGACACCCTCCGCAAGAAAATCACCTACCTGATCCGCGCCCTGAGCGGCAAAGTCGACGTGCTGAACGGCTTCGTCAAACGCTGCCAGGCAAAAGACAAACACCCCGCGTTTCCTGATGGCGAAGATCTGCTCCTCTACCTCGGCGACGTGCAGGACCACCTGGTCACCACCATGTCGAACCTGGCGCATTTCGACGAGATCGTCGGTCGATCGCAGTCGAATTGTCTGGCGCAGCTGAGTGCGACGAATCTGAGGTTGAGTTATAATATCACCTCCGTGATGAGTCGGGTTACGGTGTTGGCGACGATCTTCGTGCCGCTGCATCTCGTGACGGGGCTTTTTGGGATGAATGTTGAGGTGCCGGGGCAGGAGGTTGATGGGTTGGCTTGGTTTTTTGGGATTGTGGGATTCTTTTTGGCTTTTACTTTGGTGGCTTGTTTGGTTGCTGCGAGGTTTCAGCTGTTATAGTGGTGTGGTGGATGGTTGCATTTTTTGTTTGTTGGATATACATCACTTTTGGATATAGTTTCACTTCTTTTTCATTCAACTTTTTTGTTATTCACCGTTATTTAGAGTAGCCCCTATTAAACATATTACTCTTTCTCTTCCCTCTGTCCTTTTCTTCCTCGTTCATCCGTCATCCCTTTTATCTGGTTGTATTATATCCATTCCCTACCGCTTATATACTCTCTTTTTGCTCTTCCAACCATTCTATATCTACTTCCTACAATGTGAACTGCCTCACCACCATCCAGATTTCTTTTAGACGTGTACAAAATTAATACACTCCACATATCACTTCCATCCCGTTGACTGAAATCCAATGAGCAAGCTGCTGTGGAATTTAGTAAGATAACACCGTGACCCTAACCCCCAGGACTGAATACCAAAGAAAGGAAAATGACTGACGGATGTTCAGCTGGTGTTTTACAAGAATATCAGGGTCTGCGTGTATAAACAACTTCAAGTCCACGAAATAGAAAGTCATCTATCTTGCTGTATATATATATATATATATGCGCATGTTCGTTGCAAAGTACTCATCCATCTCGACGATTTATTAGAGTGGTTGCTAATTCCGTTGAGATGAACCGCAAACGTGGAATGGGACATATATATTCATTCGCCCAAGTCGATCCCGCCCGATATACCTCTTGCCTACCATCTATTCATACCTCTGTTAAGCGACAGACGGCCAGCATCTCATTTCCTGCCCTGCCAGGCCATCCATGGCTTAAAGTGAACTCTTTCCTCAGGAAAGTGGTATGACATTTCCCTGGTTCCCTAATTGAAGTTATCGTTGGATGTTGCTTTCTAACTCTTCTTTTTCGGTTTTTGTTTAGGGTTTGGCGTGGACGGGATTTGCTCTATTAATTGAACGGCATGCAACTGGCAGGAGTAACAAGTCCTCCAGCTTACACCCCTCAGTGACATCGCTATCGCTACCATTCAAAGAAGGGCAAGTGGCAGGAACTATTTCTGCGACAGTGATGAACCCTGTCAATATCGCGATGCTGGGATGAGAGAGAAGATCGATCGAATAGACGCAGTTACCATCCGAAGCCGAACGCCTACTTCCGGAACCTGTTATCCAGCATTTGCGTTTATCCGGTGTCATGACAAGAGGAAGAACCGTAGCACAGATAACCTGGGTCGCAGAGATAGATGATGAAAATTGATCTCATGGAAAGTATGTCCTCCTCTTCCCATCTCTTCTCTGGTGCAGAGCTAATTATATCAACAGAATCAGGCTTATCAGTGACTGACTCAAGGTGCAAATATGATAGACACAATCCACACTGAGCAGTATGTCGTGCAACATCTGCAGTACACCTTGCCTACTATGCATCCAAACTGTACCAGGTCATTGCCTCGAGTACAGGGCAGCTAGGCGACAAACAATACCAAAGTCCCAATCAGAATAAATTTGCGCCATAACGAAGGAAGATACGGATTCCTGTCCACATGCCACGGCCTTTCTTGTCCATGGTAACGCTGCGCAAGGAGGACCACCCAGTTAATATCAACGATCGCAACGAGGGTTTGGATCTGCCGCTTGCGCCTGGACTCTTATCAATGCAGAGAAAGACGCGGCAAGACTACCACATAATTGCCAGTATTAAGTGGTCTGAGGCTGTAGAAGTACGGTGGATCGACCTTCTGCATCTTCTTGGAAGATATACCGCCTTATCTCGCCATGCTCCATCTGTGCAGCTACTGCTAGGTTCGTATTATGGATGTAGTGCTCACATTTATTCGCGATTTGCTAACTTGGATGGTATAGATGCACAACAGCTACAGCCCCGGGAAAGTTCCAAATTACACCAAAACTCATTTTCCCAACCAAAAGTGATATTTTCGCATGTATCTCACTTTCCTGCAATGATTGTCTCCTGCTGGCGCTCCAGACCATCATGCGCTTCTTAATTTGCTTCTCTTATTATATATAAGAAGCTACCGATTCTGAATCTGGATTGCCGTTGGGTACCTTAGTCTGGTGGCATGCCAATCCAGACAATCAAAACCAACAGCGACTCGCTTGCCTTTGCAGCACTACAAAGAAGTGAATTGCTGAATGGCAGTGCAGATTACAGCCTTATGGTTGTTACCCTTATGGTTTTTGACCCAAGTATGTTGCTCTCCCTTCTGATATATTGAGTGATGCTAACAGAAAAAGGCACCATAGAACCCTATTCGGCTGCTCTTTTCTATCACAGCGTTGCCAATCAATATATGAACAAACTTCTGGGCCAATCGAACAGGATTACAATGTCTATGCAACGGACCTCGCAAAGTACATATATTAAAGCCACTCCACATATTTATTCGGGCTCTTTTTCTAACCTATAAATCTTTCCGTTTATCCTCCCGATCCTTCCATCATCAGTCTACGTTTGTTGAGCAGCTGCTCGATTGGTGGCTTTGCGTTTGGCTTGAGTCAAGGAACTACTGGGGCAGGCATTTGAATTTGTTTCAAAATCAATCCGTTTTCGAGGAACAATCCAAAAAGCACATGGATTCTGGGACTTTTCACATTAGCGACACCCCACGGCAGAGGCACTTTTTTGCGGTCAGCTCACCAAGTGATGACGGTTTCTGTTACATGAATTACAAGAGAACTGCCTGGCCAGGTATTAGGCATCGGTTCAGAAGCAGTCCTTTTTCGAGGTTCTGTACACAATGCACGACTACCGACGATGATATTAATAGAGATACAGGCGAAGAGGCGAAATGTCGACGATACACGCTGTTCCTATAGTTTTCAAAACCAAAGCATACCTGGCTGGAAATGGATTTCTGTTTCAAGATTGTACGGGACTCGTCTTGAACGCCCCCCCTTTTTTTTTTTTTTTTTTTTTTTTTGATAAAGCACTGACCTTTACTTCCAGGACGCGGCCCATGAATGTTCATTACATATATTTCCTATATATTTGACTTTGCTGTCGTACTGAGTCAAACTTTCGTTTGGCGAATAAATTGTCAACATGGCATTTAGAGACTACAAGGCATGTTCGTCCCAGATCCTGTGGCCTCTAAAAGCAAACCTGTTAGAAACAGTAATTTCATTCTCATTGTCCCAATCATTACTGTTTACAGAATGGTATGCTAACTATGTTAACTCAGGGGCTGGGTCCGCAGAAGTCAAAAAAGAGCTATTTATGAGCTCATGTGCTGGTTTGTATATACCTTTTCCTAGATGCAGTGTAAGTCGATATCCTGCCCTATGTCAAGCAAGCCATGCATCAGAATTTTCGGTGACAGTTCCTCCAACCGACAGGCCTTCCATTGTGGACATATATGTACACCAATTACCATGTGGCCTACCATGGGGCAATGCCCCCAAATATTTCATCCCAGGGACACTTAACGGTGAAGAAAACAGCATCCTTGCTTGTTCAGCAGTTCTAGAAGCCGCAGTTCCAAACCACTGCAGAAAATGCAGTGTGCTATGTGATCTTGTTGGCCACTTGATAGGAGAACGCCTGGTGGTATCCACAAGCAGGTGAGTGTTACCAAGAACCACTGATTATTCTGGGCTACTAACCGTGTAATTTAGATACAATATAGGAAGGGTAACTCTTACTTGAGTTACCATCGACCAATTGAGTCGCCAATTCTCAAAAATCCTATATGCAATATAACAAAGATACAATCCCCCGGAGTAATGTCAGGTCAACCTGGCACACTATTCTAGACCAGTACTTTACGCGAATGGGTGTTGAGGGTTCATATCGGGATTCGATTTGATTCAAGTCATTCTCAATGCTCATCTGTGTGCCTGAACCTTCGACATGCTCTTCTGAATATCTATATCATAAGTGGTCCCAAAAAAATCATCATATGCCACTGGGAAACTATCCATTGAGTTTATCCTGTGTGCCCAGGCATACATAGAATCACAGAGATGAGCTTTTTTTTGTTGAAACATATATACATGTGAGTCTGTCATTTCACACCTTGTATCAATTGTACGATACAAAGCTGATAATCGCAAGGTTATCCGGCTGCCTTGTAGCCCGTGGAACTATGCCATCCTTTGCCATATATAAAATCGTTCAAGTCCCCTGAAAATGGAGTACAGGAGAGGTTCATCTATGTTGCTGGCTAAGCTCTACCAAGATAATGCCTAGACACAAAAAAGGCATAATCCTAGTGCGACTGTGTCGTTCCAGGCAAAGAGGCATCGCTACCAAGATGAAGTCAACTCTTCATGCCCCCGTGTTCAAGCAAATCCCAACTACTGCATGCAGTACACTCAGATACATCTGGTGGACGCCCCAGTGATTCCTCTTTATCTCTATACAATGAACATTGGAGACTTGGACCTGGAATTTGGTGAACACTCCCTTCACTGGCACCCAGGAATGACCACACACTACATGATCCAACACATGATCAGCCATCCTCCTGCAGGGCTACCAACCAACCACCTTAAACTTGATACCATTGCCATTGTTTCGTGATATATGTACCAACACCATTCATATCGGAGGTGCGAGGTACTCATATGAAACACATGAGCTCACAGTTCCCGAATATAGAATCCGCGGTGTTTCATCAGAGACAAACAGTTTATCAATTTCAGCATCCGTATGTACTGAAACCTCAGGAGGTGATGGTATGCCAACAATCCCCAACCCTAGACAACATATTCATATTTTGCAACTGGCTAACAGCTTTAGTAGCATACTTGAAGGTATTGAATGATGTATTCGAGTTCAGCATCATTTTTTTGTTCTAGCAACATCCTGAAAGCACGTGTTCCTTTATACTATGAAGGAACGAAGAGAAAATAAAACCTCTTCCAAATGAACCGTCGCAAATGATGGAATGTGCTGGACATTTAACGCCTTAAGACTGACAATAGATGGAGATACAAAGACGAGAATATCATGTTCCCGGAATGAATCTCAAACGGTATTTCTCAAAATACAATGCTGTTAGAGTGGACTGGGTACCGACGGTTGCTTGTCTTCGCTTTTCGTGGCTAGGTTTTCGGTGGCCGCTCCATCAAACAGTACTCTGATAAATGTCAATGGGTGGTAAGTCCTAATACCCAGTTAGCGCCATATCAAGAAGACGAATGGTACATTGCTGATTTGTACCGGCAGGACTGTATGAGGTGACATTTCACGTACAAGTTACCATGAATATACAACTGCATTTTCCTGCTACATGATACCCGGTTATAGCACGGTGAGTTTATTTTTCTTTTTTGAAATCTTCCTCACTCTGCCGTTCGCTGTCATTCCAGGGTAGTCATTCCTAATTTTAACGCTAGGAGACTTCTCATCCCTTAAGACAGACATGAGTCTGGCTCTCATTACCCAGCAAGCTGCGATTGACTCCGGAGTTCCAAAAGCACCCAAAATTCTCAGAAGTCTGCATCATACCTTGCACACGAAAAACCATAGAGGACAACATGATTCATCTGGTAACACCAAGGTTCATGTGATGGTGACAGTCCAGAATCCAGAATGGTGAACCTGGATATTCCAGCATCCCCTGGAACATGGGAGCGACAGTACACTGTGTTGCGGCTCACATGAACCAATGGATAAGCCTGGTGTCTTCCCTGATGACGTTGAAGACATGACCGTGAAACATGAAGCTCAAAAGATGAAGAGGAAGTTGTCAACCATCTTGAAGTTCACATCTTTGCGTCGTGACAAAAGCGGGATGAAGGTCGCTGGCCTTTCTGTGGAAGCTTACACTTTCATTTCTTTTTTTTTTTTTCTGACATAAGAAGCCAGCTGCAGTTTATGAGTATCGGATTAGAACAGCCGCCTCATCTCCCGTGGGCTTCTTTAACTTCAGCGCATCACCTGCCTATCTGCCTGTCGCCTGTCCTGTTCCTCTGTCAAGAGGATTCGCATGGGCCAATTTGCTGATAGCAGGTGAGTGCTCAGGATATCTTAGGACAGCACATCGGACCGTCAGAGCAGGAAATCGACTGATAAGGCCTCATTGCAGTCGTCTAGCTCACCTTGCACATTGTACGGTCACAAGAACTCAAAATTATGATGTATAAAAAGTACCTGGGATGAGACAATCGCCTTTCATTTCATCACGACCTATTATCAAGAAAGCAATTCACGGTTCTGTTCTTATTCTCGACTGAACGGATTTTTTGTGGCATACACAGTAGTGCTCGGAACAACTTGGTGGTTACTAGACCACATGCAACCCTGCTAATAGCCAATTTATAACCGAATTGGTGCCATGACACCTTTTCGGTCGAATTGGCTATTGACAGATGGCCCAAGGCAGATTCTATCCCCAAATCAAAGAAACATGGGCAAACGAGAACGCGGAGCACATCCTTGCCTTCAATGACACACATTCAACTTGGGAGAACTGACAGAACTTGGTACGTACCTTGATCAGCAGAGAAAGCATGCACACCGCTGTAAACCGATCCGTGTTTCTTCGACTTACACAAAGTGGCAGAGACCGTAGCAAGCTTTCCAAGCAGACTGCAACAGCATATGAAAAACATTTTCCGATGTTGCCGTAAGCCACTTGCTGCTTTTAAACTGTTGAACCTTTTCTCGAATTGGGATGGTGTTAACTCGATTGAAGTCTGCTCAATTATATCAAACTAAGGGTAATGGAGGCATATTGCCGTTTGTTTTGTTTGTATAAACATGACACCTGGTGGACTATACATGACAGACACCATTCCATCTCGCTATATACGAAACAACAATAACCATACCGAACACACAATAATCGGTGAAATGATAGCCCTTCGAGTGGTCTACACCTATAATCGAGTCCAGGTAAGACCTTGGGAGTTGTTTCAAAAAAGCATTCGTCAATGCTGACTTTTGTCAGATCCTCAACTCATACATGAACAAGAATAGCCTCAATAAGTCCGACTCTGACTATCAGTATAAAGGCCCATTACATGCACTATGGTCGTGAACAGGCTTGCTAATGTTTGTTTTGCAGTTTACAATGTAAATAAACGTCTATTTCATTGGCATGTTAACGGAAGTCTATCCTGCCATATTCAGACCAGTATGTGTATATTATGTTCTGTCTGATGTAACCGTGGCTAACGTTCCCCCAGCTGGCTTGTCATAGGTCTAAACGGTCACCATTTTCATTTCAAGTTCGCCCAAGAAAGCCCGACCCTTCTGTTGTTCTCGGTCTTTGCAACACAACTCACTGGCTCTGCGTTTTGCCAATGGTATGGTGAAAAGGTTCTGTGTTTTTCAACCACATTATGTTCGAATTACTACCCATGTAGTGCGGCACGCGATGCATCATGTGCCAGCCCACACAAGCAGGGCACTGCCTCCTATGTGGAAAAGGATGGCACACTGGTGGCAGCAATTTGCAAGCCAGAGTGAAATTCCTGGATGGCAAAATTGAGAAATCAAGCATCCCCCGGCACTCGGGAATGAAGTTGCACTGAGCCGTGGTTCACATGGACCAATGGGGGACCTTGAATTAGTGACATTAATATGTTCTTTGCAGACCTAGAACTTTGAGTGACGCCCTGTGATTCTGTTGAATGGAATTGCAGGTCATTATCCGCAATTATATACACCGATTCGACCCAAAAACAATACAGCCTTCAGAACCACCGACATCCGGTTCAACCTTAACTACCGAAAATGCGTCAAACACACAATAAAAGCTAATGAAAATATAATCTTGTGTTCTGAAGGTTTTGATGACTGGGCTTCCTTCTAGCAAAGTTATCCATGGCGATAAGGATGCAATCTGGCGAAGGATGCACAGCTCAGAAGTCAGTAGTGTATTTCTCCAACTTCTTCGGAGTAAGGCTAGCATGATCACAGTTATGAGCATCAATTCAGCATTCGAATCAGTCAATGATTGCGGTTGACTTATTCGACAGCATGGTAGAATGCCATGGGATTCTGTCCTTCTGTGGACACCATTGCTATCCTCAGCAATACGCGCTGGCCTTATTCTGGTCTTGGTGCCTGTTTTTCATGCGGATTAAGGACGTGATAACGCAGCAAGATTCACTATACACAGTCTATGGTTGACTTCATGAAGCTCAAACCGCCTGTCGCGCGCGAAGATAATTTATTCTGATAATTCTGCAACTACAATTGGCTCCATACACCCAATCGACTCATTGGTTTCTTTTGCAGAAAAAACCACCTAGCAGGAAACCTCGCATTATTGCGGACGGCTTGTTTCCATGTTTTATGGAATCCATCCCATTAACGAAAAGTAAGGCACCATGCTCCTTTCGATTATTTGATCAACAAAGAGCTGATATATAAAAATAGCCAAGGTCTCCCCAGCAACCGACGATTGTTAACATATATGAAATGACTAACTGTTTTATTTTATATCTCACCTATATCCGGCACGTGTATGGATATTGTGACAGCAGTCATCTCTCTAGAATGCGACCTAGATGAGTGGCAAGACTCCACGCAACTCATTTTATTTAGTGAACCATTCCCGGACGATTATCTCCAAGGATCCCAAACTCCGGGGACATCAGGCCCTACGTCAAAGATTCCAGTAATGACAAACTGGAATCATCATTCACAAACGGAACTTAGTATACTCAATCAACATGCACCGGTTGTTCCCCGGTGTCGTTCTCAATATTATCTGCAAGAGTGAGGCGCAAAGTCATCAATCTTTTTTAATCTCTTGTCTCAGTCTGGAAAGAGGTATGTTATTTCCATGGCTGCCTTGGCACTGAAACCGTATGGTAAACCAAAGTA
Organism: Rhinocypha anisoptera; assembly: GCA_011762765.2. Taxonomy (NCBI): domain Eukaryota; kingdom Metazoa; phylum Arthropoda; class Insecta; order Odonata; family Chlorocyphidae; genus Rhinocypha; species Rhinocypha anisoptera. Next base: position 13,832 of record WURS02179555.1, read on the forward strand.
AGCCACTCACTTGGCGAATTTTGTCCAGCGGCTGACTATATTAGTTCTTTGCGGTCCTGTTGGACACTATAACTGAAATAACACCACCATGGGATTATCGGACACCAAGTTATGAAAGACTCACCACTGAGATAAAATTTAAGTGCTTTAATGGACTTGGTGCAGTCTCAGTTGTGATGCTGAGTTTTCCGGTCTACGATCTTTCCGTGGCTACTCCTTCATCTCGTCAACCAGAAGAAACTTCACTTTGTTGAGGATGGCACCAGGCACTCAAGTAAAAGTATACAATACAGAAAACAACTGGCTGTGTAATCAATCAAATCACGGCACATGACTGACTACATTTTTGGCTTGATGAAAAGCTCAAAAATTTTTTATTCTTCCTTGATATAATGGATTTTATCAAACTGGTAAGTCCATGGCCCGAACTCAACCACAGCATCTTCTTTTCTTTTTGGAGATATAGTGATATTTCCATACGCCGAAAGCCATTTCCCCCTTCATATTGCTCATCAATTTTCACAGGTTGGGCACTAACATGCCAACAAAAATCATAAATTCGCTTTAGCAACGCCTGCCGCATATTGACTCCGATATCATGACGGTTACCGCTCAATCACGTACAGTTCCAAATCTACGAGGACCGAACTTGCTCGACCTGCCTTCTTCAACGAACCTGCAATATTAGTAGCTTTAACAGAATGGGTACTACACGATTGTTGTCATATCGAGAAGACAAACTGATATGACTAACCAGATATTCTACCCAATCAAGGCAAAGATGTCTTTTGGTTTCAATGACAAGAAAAAGGCAGCAATAATGACAGATTTGTCAGCTTACAGTGAATATGATACACTATTCTGCTTCTGATCAGTGACCAACTTTCTTGGTGCTCTTGTCAGTGGCTAGGTCCTTTACACTGGTGATGGACACCACCGTCAAGATATTTGCTTCTCGTTATCAGAAGGTATGAAGGTCATGCTCAAGGATTACGTTTCTTTCATAACGATTAAGGTGAAAATAAACTTTTTAGCCCTAAATTTCTGCTGGTCATGCATGGTTGACAGAATTGATAGCCTCTTTCCCCAGAACGATCGCGAATATTGATGAGAGGGCACATTCACCACAGAAAACTGCCATCAGAAAATATCCTGATGCAAATAGGGCTGGAAATGCTAGCCATACTAAGTAACAAACTGGCTGAAGCGCTCTTCTACCAGAAATATAGTAGGTATTAATTCAAATCCGAAAGCAGACCCGGACTAACAAACTCAGGTGCACCATACAATCACCATCCTGGATGTGCTATAGAAGTGAGCGTAGCAGCTGTACTATCTAGGATGAGTCAGGCAGGCACGCTGTCTACGATGCCCTTTTCCATTTGCTCTCATATATTGATCAACTAAGCGCGGACAATAACAGTATAGGCCTAACTACAACAACAGAAATTTTTGGCAATGGTGGCGAGAGTGGTCGATGCGTCACAATCAACCAATTTGCCAAAAAAGGTGCAATGCAACCCATTCAGTCACGGAATAGGCTCTGAGTAGGGTTGCATGCAGTCATGTACTTGTTGACAGTGCGTGGTTTTGATGATCGATAACGGGACCGAAAGACCAGTCCAAAAGACGAAACAGAGGAAGAATTCAATTTAGCATCTGCAATCAATTCAGAATAAGGATACGCGTCTCACAAAACCGGCGACACAGCAGAGATGTCACAATGGAGTCACAGCATTCTAATCAAACCAACACCATGGATATACCACGCATTCAGGAAGTGACGGAGGAGCACACGGCAGAGAAAGGTGAGTTGGAAACTTAAGAACATGTTACAATCAACTCGTCCATCTATCATCTCCTCGTTTGGAAATTTTCAAAGCAACACGTACATATCACCTTGGCTATTGGAATAACGGTCATTCGGAAGATGTTGATCTTAAACGTCAACATGGGTACACAAGCGCAAGTGCACTCCTCATCTATCAAATTATACGCAATAGAACTTAATTGATATACAGCTCGTGTGACCAACATGTTGTGATATTCTACGGCGAAGACATTTTCGGGCAAGCCATACCAGCCATAGGGACCTGCATCTCCCGGGGTCGTTTGATAAGTTTATAGTCTCGGCGTATCAGCGTGGCTGAAATGCCCCCATTTTTCGGTTCAATGTCACATCCAAACCCTGAGGCATCGTACAACCCGAGCATCTTCAAACACATCCCGGAATGTACACCTTCCAGAAGTCGAAATGAATATGAGGAGCAGTGACATTTTACATGAAGAAAACGGACCCGAGGAACAGAAGCAAATCTCCAGAATATCACATCACGGATATCCTGACAGATTTAAGAAATCGCGAAACACAAACACACCATGACTGGCCAAGATGAAACTCTGCCTACAGACACCTTAGTCGATCAACGACTTGGCATTTGGCTTCCCAAGGAGAACAACCAGGTATACCTGTGGAGCCTTGGCTTAATCGATACAGGTGGATGATCCACCTTCTCGACACCTTGTCACGACCTAGACAAACAACCAAACAGGAGGCATGGCAGCTGACAATCCGCAAGTTATTGCAAATTCCAAATATCTTCCGCTTGCATCACATACCTCACCGAGCCCAATTATTCGAAGACGAGAGAACGTTCATCCTTGAAGCGTCTCGGGATGCTGGAACATACCCAGCTGCTGAGGAGGGAAGACACGAACTTGAACGCAGACGATTGGAACAGCATGCAGAAGAACGATATCAATCTTCACCGTTCCTATCCCACATAGGTCACACTGCAGATTTTCTTTGAAGCAGTACTCATGTTGCCAGAGGTGTGGTCCCTTGGTTAGGCGACTCCGAAGTGGATGCACTTTGTAATACGTCGCATTAGTCGACTTCGAACTAAGTGGTGAATTGGCTTTCGGCTATGAATACTTTCTATCCGAGCCATGCTACTCAGACTCTACCTATTTCACAAGGTGGCATCTTGCTTGATCTGTGAAACTCCCTTTTATATATGTATGTTCGCACAAGTGTTAGTCGCATTCTGGAATATTAGGATACATGGGGCTCATGGTAACAATCCAGCATTAGAGAAGACATCATCCGTGACAATGCAATGACTTGGCAACAGAGCATAACCTACAATTGTGAACAATGGTCCACGCTCCAACCCAACACGCTTTACATTTGGACCCTGTTCTTTACGCTACGATGTTTGTCTCCGGAAATGATGGACATTTCAATCTGTACGCATTACCAAAGCCAGCACGGCCACAATTCGAAGAGAAGGATCCAGGTGCTCTTGTGTATTTAGGGCACCCAAGTGGAATGGCGCGCAGGTCCGTCCTGAATTCTGCCAATTCGTGGTTCCCTGTGCCAAATAACACGTCCGCTCCCGGGAAACACCCCGCTCTCCCTATTAGGAGCGCCAATCTTCTCAGTCCCTATATTCACACAAATGCACATCTCCTGATAAGGATTTGCAATATGCACACAGCAGTATATTTACAAGTCAGATCCAGCAGCACTGCCCCTCGTATATCAACGCCTTACTCAAACAATCTCACGGAGTGGTTTACATTTCTCCCCCTCAGCCCTTCTCTACCCTCCCCCTCCTCTCCTATTGCCTTTTTTTGCATAACTAATTTTGAACTTCTCCACGGCATCTGCTTCCTACAAGATGGTTGGATATAATACAGTGAGAATGGACACACCTACTGGTTGTCTACTAGTCAGTGGCTGATTACACAATGTTCAGCCTGAATACCACACGTACCAAAAAGATGTCATGGATGGTAAGGTCAAGTTGCCAATGTGGGATGAGGTAAGCTGTGTACTGGTTTTGGATTAGTGGCAGACTAGTTACCGACACATGTGACTCATTAGACCCAAACCATCACAATCCTCCCCAGTGAGCTCTACAGCTCTACTGCCATGTAGCCTTCTGGGGTCACACCAATGTATGATCCTGGTTAGTCCCAATCAAGTGTCTATCCAGTTGCTGACTAGTTAGGGCCCCATGTCCTCTACCAACAACTTGCGCAAACATGTGCAGCATGCCCACCCTCATTTGACCCTGGCACCTGGAAAGAATGGCAAAGTGCCCAATGCTAACATCATGAATGCCAGTCTTATTATCCCTACTAGTTGATGGCTCGTTGTGGACCAGTGTCTAACTAGTCACAGGGTTTTACTCACCCCTCTTCAGCAGTAACAAATGCAAGGCTGGTGAAGATTCTAGGTATGTAACTGGCCCTTCAAGAGTCCATAACTGCTTGCTAACTGGTTGATCGTTAGTCCAGAGCTCTCTGACTCAACTGTTTCTAGCCATCATTCAGCGCCTACCCGCCAGACCCGTGCTCGCCAGACCTGAAAGGTCGGGTCGGTTGACTTCAATACTCTTGGTTTGTATATATGTACAGATAGTGTATCCCATTCAAGCACCAGGTCTTTCGAAGTATGCAACACCTTACTATCTTCCTGTCTTACTGTAGACATCAATCCCGAAGATTCATCATCATCCGGCGAGATATGAAAATCAAAACTAAGCTCCCCAACCAGACTCCGCACATTCCTGAAAACAGGCACCTTAGCAAACGAATACCAAACTATAAGCAATAGTAAAAAGGGATGAAATACCTCAGCAAATCCCTCAACCCAAAACTAACAACCGACCTAAGAACCTCCAACGTGACAAACGCCGAAAAGGTCGGATCCTCAGCATGCCGAATACTCAACAACTCATTATCAATGCGCTGCATCTGTCTCGCCAGTGGAATGAGTGACCCGTGGAGAGATACGGCGGTAGAGGCTGCGCGTTCGTCAACGCAGAAAATAGGTGGCAGAGTAGTGAAGTGGTGTTATGGGATCTGAAATCTTTGGATTCTAGGGCAAGTTCTGCTAATCGTGAGGCCCAGGTGTTGTTGTTATCAGAAGTCTGTTCGTTTGTTGATGTTGTTGTTGGGGAGAGAGCGTTGAGGTTCTGGGTTGTGAGTGCCATTAAGGCCATGCTGGTTAAAATTCTCTGTGTCTCAGAGATAATGGTGTCATAGACAGGTTTGGGGAACTTTCCTCCGATGGCTGGTTCGAAGGTGGTAAAGTTGCTGTGCATGCGGAGGGCGTTAAGGAGCATCATTTCCTCGCGGAAGAGTTTGTGACGAGTTGACGCGAGACGATTTGACGCTGGATGTGAATCATGGACGTTTCCCAGCTCGCCATTCAACCATAACTCGATGGTGGCGTGCATGCAGCTGTAGAACTGGGCGAGGACGAAGAGGCCGCGGCCTAGCATTCTGCGAAGTTGCGATTTGGCGGTTATCGGGTATGGGAATATCACCCAGAAAAAGGATATGCCGCAGCCGGCTGCTACGGTGGCTAATTTGTAGGGCCCGAAGAGGTAGATTGGATAGTAGGGTTGGCCGTTGGAAGTTGCGAGGTCGATTCCGAGTTGGCGGACTTGGAGCTCGTATCCGACAATGACATTCAAAGTAACAATGGCTATCATGGCTGCTCCGAAGTATTGAGGTACCTTGACATAGAAATAATACTGCAAATTTTGTCAGTGGTGTTGTGGGTTACGAAGTCCAACCAGCTTACCTCGAAAACATTAGCAAGGTAGAGAAAAATGATAACCCCGGCCGTCCTCCCATCAACTATATACCAAACGATCAAACTCAAAGCCAGAGAAACGACCGTGGCAGCAATACGTGCAATGAAACCAAACATGCTCTGTCCACTTGTTGGGCTCATTCCAATCACAATAACAATCATAACCCAGATACATCTTTGGCGGATGAAGAAATCTTGGGTTTGGTGAAGATAAGCCAGGATCCCAACACAAAAGGAAGCGGCTGCCACGCGAAACCCAAAAATACTTTGTTCGGAGCGGATTACGTGCGATATGAATGTAAGGATCGCGCTCCCATTTTCCCAGAAATTTTCTGGAGGGAGGCTCTCGGGATCTGGAAATCTTCCCGCATCGTGTTCTTGGTATACACATAACGGGTCGACATGTGAAGACCGTCTGCGGTCTGGTCTGCTTTTTGGCTTTTTGGCTGAGCTCAATGATAGCCAATCTCGAATGGATCTCTGTTTGGGAAATATCAGTCGGTTCCGTTTCATCGTACCGTCGGCGACCTTTTTGTCCGCGAATTTCACGAGCTCAAACGTTGCATTCAACAAGTTGTCTTGTAGATGACCCATGTACACAATTAGAAAGAACTCCTGTCTAACATCGGGATCTGTAGCAAGCATCCTAGGGCTCTCGGAGGATTCATCACCAGTATATTTATCCGCCGGTGAAAAAGCCTCCAGGGATGCCATTGCGTTTGGCAGGTCTCTCCGACGAGAGTAATATCGGTACAATGCTTGCTCAAATTGAGCTGTAAATTCCTGCTGCAGCGGATCAAGAATGTCGCCTTTTGACTCTTCGTCATGGGCCTCCTTGCTACCGTTCCGTGACTTGCGTTGTTTTTCTAGTTCCTTTGGCTTGGTGAGCTCGAGTACCAGCAGGACATATTGAAGTCCAACGCGCACTAAATCGCTGCAATCAACTAGCCGCTCTTCAAGCGTTTCGACAACTTTCTGTATCTCGGAATTCTTAATAGTATTTTCATCTTCATCTCTGTCTTCTGATTTCTCGAAGGAATTGTTCCGTGTCCCTTCGTTTTCAACGATCATGTCCAAGATATCAGGAAGCATGGCCATCCCGGAAAGAGGCAGCAAGACGTTCCTGAGCAAATCACCAGCAGATAGCTTGCCCCAGGCGAATTCGTCCTTAGAATAGAAGAGGTCAGATTGCAGCTTCCCTTGCAAAGCATTGAGTTTTGTCAATGAGGCCTGAAGCTGGTTCTTTTTCGCTTCTAGGCTCGACTCGTTTTTGGATTGACCATTTGCATTGGCTTCTGGTGCATTTTGCACTGTTCGTGTCCTATTGTAAAAGACCATGATCCCCGATCCACACAGCGGTCGTCGAGCTTCGTTGCACGAAAGAAATTTGCGCCTGCAGCATGACGTCGATTTGAGTCACGTATGTCTTGATGTCGTGAAAGACATTTCCTCTGCTGGTAATGGGTAGTATGAAAAGGGATACTGCAG
>WURS02179664.1:0-20922 GCA_011762765.2 Rhinocypha anisoptera
ACAAAATATTGTTTGGGAACAATCTAAAATACTAAAAAAAATTCAAATAAATTTAAAGCTAATAATTAGTTTTTTCTTGTATTATTGGATAAAATTATTATAAAACACATTTTAAAAATAAATTTTAAAAAATAATTTTACTGGCATTATTTTTCAAATCATATTTGAAAAACAAACCTATTCATTTAAAAAGTATTGTTAATTTAGTTAAAGATTTTACAAAACAAATGTAGAAAGTTACACAACCAAAGTCAATATTACATTATGTAACACCAAGAATGTTGTTGTACATGATCAAATACATCATCATAAATGTGTTTTACATTGATAAAATATTTCAAATTTTATTATATTTTATCCTCTTAAACATGAAGCAAATGTATTTTTGTTTGTTCACAAAATAATTTTAAAGAAACGTGGACTAAAAAATATTTATATAAAAAATTGGTTTATGAAAGCAAAGAATTTAGCTTTTTTGCATAGAAATAAAAATTTAAACTGAGTATTACCTTATGATAATTCGATTGTGATTTCACTGCTAGTATCATATAAATGCTATTGAAAAATAGAAAGTGAAATGGATGATATGAGAAATACAAAATAATATAATGCTAATAATGTTTTTTTCAAATTTGTCTTGCCAGTAAAATGAACAAAATTTATCTTTATTTAAATTAATTTAAAGAAAAAATAAATAATTTCTTCTAAAGTTATCAAATTTTCAGTTATTGTATTTTTCAGTGTTTGTTTTTCCTACAAATTCACAACCTATTATTGAAAAAAATATATAAATTGAAAAAATTGAAGAAAATAAATTGGCAAAATGCATTTACTTTTCAAGTTTGAATACTTCGACTGATTCAAATCAGATAAGGAAATTGAGAGATTCGCCAAATTTTTAAATTGATGTTAAACTACACAATGGAAAATGATCTTCATTGTTGTGTGGGTAGTATTGATTTGTATTTTGTTTATTTGTATATTTAGATTACATTTGGTTCAGTGGCAATTTTTTTATTTAAAATTTGCAATTTATTTATTTATATATGTATATTTTAGGAGGTATCATTTTCTATTGTTTTTTCAAAATGCTGTTAAATTGGGTTTTTTATTCATTTTTTATTAACGTGTCTATTAGAACTTGAGTTTAAACCAATGATGCACAAATTGAACTCTTCAACCAGTGTTCAAGTATCACCAAGTACAATATCCACTTGATTTTATTCACATTAAATACCATTATAAAATTCAACATTTTTCAAACTCAATCAATTGCTCGAAAGTGCTTTTTGACTTGACAATACTATATTTGATGAGTTGAAGAATTGAACAAATTTTTTAAATTAAAAATCATTATTAAATTGTTTTTTATTTAAATTTATTCAAGGATTCTTTTTGAATTATAGTAGTATATGTAAAAAAGATTTAATTAATTTTTTATGATTGTACTTTGAACAATTTTTTTGAATAATTTTAAATCTAGTTGTTTGTTTTAATGTTGGAAATGAATTTGAAATGCTGGTGGAAAAATAGTGGTACATTGGGAAAATTTACCGTTTGTTGAATTGGTTAATGAGAGAGCAATAAAGAGAGAGAGAGTGAAAATAAGAGAGAGAAAGAAAGAATGAGATGCGGGTCGATTGAGTTGAGTCTTGTCACTCGAGTTGGAGGAAAGTTGACTTGAGTGACCGATGGTTTGAACGCGAAGACAAAAAAAGTTGCAACAACAAAAAGTGAGAAGGAGTAAGAGAGAGAGAGAGAGTGAAACAAAAAAACAAAAAAGAATTAGACCGAGTGACAACGCCAGTGCTTGGCTTTGGGTGATCAATTATAGGTTTCTATTTGTGTGTTCTCTATCCTGACAGTTTACTAGATTTTTTTACGTATACACTTTGTATGGTGTTTAATTAAAACAGACTATTTAGTCATTCAACTAATCGATCGATAATCAGTATTTTGTTGTTCTTGATGTTGTTGAAGTTGAAGCATCTCAGCCCAACTTCTAACCAAAGAACGAATTTTACAATCTAACTTTCAATAATAAATTTAGACAAAATATAATAACAAAATAAAAAGAGCCACTTACAAATGGTTGATTAGAATAACGAAATATTTTTACAAGATAGCCAGCGCTAAATCGCCGTTTGCTTCTTGTAAAAAACGGCGAGGTCAAACTCGAGTAAATTTGATGGGCTATTAAAATTGGGGAATACTTTTCTTGCCGGTAGATTTTACTCATGTAGCGGTATTAAAGTGCAGCAGTAAACTTCTTTTAAATAGCAGTATTTTTTGACAGTAATTTTACTCAAATACCAGTAATTTATCTATCAAGAAATCAAGCAAGAATTGAAAAAGTTTGAATTTTGAATCAAAATAATGAAGCATTTGAAGATTTATGCACGAAATTCAAATTGAATCGGAATAAAATTCAAATAATAACACAGAAAGTTACATTCGAATCGGAAGCGGTAACGAATTCGAATTACAACAACCAAAGTTGGATTCGAATTGGTTAAGCACAGTGGAAGTAACGTAACTCTCATAGTACAAAAACGTGGGTTGAACAATAGCAAAAAATGACAGAACATTAAAAAAATAGAAAACCACGACCATATTATTCATTAATATATAAGAGATTTACATACATACATACAGATTTACATACACTATTCACAAATGTCGTTTCGCTTTTAGTTGTGCTTTTGTAACGCGACGTAAATTATAGTTTTGAATTTTAAAATTGCAATATTTAAATCATAATTTAATTGTTTATTATTTTATTCATCTAAAAACAATTATTTGTTCTTGTTTCAAAGTCAGATTTGATGATGAAAACAAGTTTGGTCAAAACATGTTTACTCAACTTTCGAATATATGCGCACCCATTATGTTGTTTTTCTTTGTCACAACACACAGAGTTGATTTGTAATTTTATTATTTATTTTATTAATTTAGAGTTTTTCTAAATATTATCATTAGTCAAATAAAAAAAATACCAACGACAACAGGACTATATGTATTTTTGGGGAATATTTTAATTAAATTTTTTACTTATTATGGAAAAAATTTTCCAAATACACATTTTTCTAACACAGCATACATTCTTCTGCTTTATCAATAATAATAATATAAATAAATTTAAAATGTCAAATGGCAATTTGTAGCATGCATGTTTTCAAAAAAGCAATTTAGAAAATCTGGTCTAGAGACCCAGGCATCTAAACAGCAATTTGTCCAGAAGCCAATCACGGTTCTTTGTTCTCACCCCAGAGATAATTTTAAATTTAAAACAATCTAAAAGCTAAAAAGTGGCAAAATAATTATATACTTCTACACACACAACAGGTATGGCAGAGACAAATTGATTCACATCACATCTCTAATTTGTTTCATTTTTGTTTCCCTTTTCTTTGTTCTTTCTTCTTTACCTTCCCTTTTCACTCTTCACATTTTCTTTTGTCTTATTTTTCTTATCTTGGTTCCCACCGGCGGCAACAACAAAAAGAAAACTTGTCTGCCACCTCAATATGGTACCAAGCAAGACTGAATGAATAAATAAATAATGCAAGAATAATTGATTAGCATTTGTCTTTCATCCTTTCTTTGAACAAACATGGATGATGATGTTAAGATGCGTAAAATTTTGCCAATGTAAAGAGGTCAAATGCCACCGGCAATCAAAAGTACTTCATTTATTTTGTTGATAACTTATTCATGTCTAAGTTTAATTAAAAATTTTTTCTATTTTAAAACTTGGTTTTAGAATGACTAAACTTTCAACTTTATTAAAAATACTTTAAGTTAAGTTAAGTTAAGTTAAAGTATTTTTAATAAAGTTGAGCAAACTTAAGTACCCTAATTTTAGATTTGTAAAACAGAAAAATTGTATATTTATAGTGTACAGTAGACTTATACAATTATCATATATTTTTTAAATTTATTTTAATTTTATTAAATTTAAATTCGGTTTAATTAAATTGAAATTCGTATTACAATATGATAATGTTTTGGAAATCAAATCTTCGCTTCATTTATCTGTCAAACGCAACGGTTGTTTGTTTACATCTTTGCATAAAAAATTATTTTCCATTACAATGCATTTTAGGTGGGTCATGCGTGTAAAGATTGAATTGAGTTTTAATCAATTTGATAATTAACCCAAAACCAAATAAATGATTAGATAAGTATAATAACACCAGAATTGGCATCAATGAAATTTTGGCATTTCTCTGTGTGTGTCTGGATGCAATCAAAGTATGTCATAACATGCCCTTCAAAGTGTATTGACCATTTCTTATTTCCACCTGGAATCAATTATATGCCATTATTAATTATACGAGATATTTGGAAAATCATATATAAAAATGATTTTTATTTTCAGTTTATTGTTTTGTAATTAATTAAAAACTTTTTAAAAAATACTTTTATATTATTTATTTATCTACAATTATTATTTAAAATTAATTTTAATAATAATTTTAAAAATAACAACATTTAAATATTGAAACAATGTTAAATAAGTTTTATTCTAAGTTATGTTTGTCATGTCATGTTTTTTATGTAAGTTAAGTCATAAACACCACAATAAATTAATTTTATAAAATTTCAGTAATAATTACTCTAAAAAACCAAATGAATTATTAGATAAGTATAACACCATAATTGACATCAATAAAACTTATTCATTTCTCCATGTGTGTGTGTCTGGATGCAATCAATGTCATAACGTGCTCTTCAAAGTGTATTGGTCATTTCTTATACCACCTGGAATCAATTATATGCCATTATTAATTATAGAAAATATAATAATAAAATGATTTTGCTTTTAATTTCTGTTTTAATTAAAAACTTTATTAATATTTTATATAGTTTATTAATCTACAATTATAATTTACAATTTATTTTAATGGTAATCTAAAATGAAATACTTTATTAACAGCATTTAAATATTGATGCATAATTCTAAATCATGTTTGCTAATATATATACACCGCAATAAATAATTTTTTAAAATTTTTATTAAACATTAATTAATTAAGGTTATGAATAGAATGTTGAGAGTAGTTTTTTTAAATGGGAACCATAATTAATTTTGAATGATATGGTCTGTGTGTAACGAGGGTTCAAAGTGTACGGATCACTGGTCACCACCTGGAATCGATGAGAGAGAGAGAGAGAGAGAGAGAGAGAGAGAGAGAGAGAAATGTCTTTGCGTTATGTCCGCAGCCTTTTGGCGACTTGACGTGCAAGTTGTGCAGCTGTGCCTGGCTGCAGCCACACCGAGAAGCGAGACCTGTGAGGTCCGCTTTGCACTGGTTCCCGCTTAGATTGCATCCGAGAGCGCAACCAGCTGGCCTTGCTCACCACTATCTCGCACCTGCAATCAGTCAATATATTATATTATTAAACATTATTGTCATAATAATAATAAAATGGGAAACCCATTTTGGGACATCTACTACCGGCAATTGGCATGATTGAAGCGAAAACCAAGTGGGCATTGTTGCATTGACTCCGAGGGAGCTTTGCACTGGCACTGGCAGTGGGTTTCGTTCCATACGAGAAATCGAGATTGAAGAGTGAAGCGTTGCTGACGCTGAAGACACTCGGACCGACGTTGGGCCGGACAAACACATCGGCATTCGCTGGCCTGGTAGGTCTGTCCCGGTTGACAATCAGCTTCGCGTTGAATACACTCACAGGCACACTGCAAGTGTCGCTCCACTGGCACTTGTTTGACGCCATAAAATTGAAATCGATGCTCACGAGTGGAGTACTTTACATGCATCACCTTCAATTTGTATAAAATAGTCACTCTCAATTGACAATATTGTGTAGCTCACACTGAATTGGCTTACCATGACATTGTCGTGTTTCACATGTTGAGCCGTACAGCGAAGTCGTTGGCTTGGACAGCATCCCCCACAGCGCGGAACACGGATGCAGTGTGGGAAGTAAAGATCCCTCTGGGGATCGGCACCACTTGCCACAACATCACCGCCATTTAGAGAGGCCAATCGAGACAGCTGCACCGTTTGCATTTCGGGTTCACAATTAGCTGATCGAGCTATGTCTCGCATAGAAACTGTCAATTATTCGTTAATACAAGTACAAGTGTTGGGAGAGATTGTAAATAGGGAAAAGACTTTAAAAGAACCATACCAGGTTTCTATAGGAAAGTGGTTTCAAAATAAAAGCTTGAAGCCCATTTCGCATGTTTAAAAGTTTGAGGTTTTTGTTGTTTCATTTATTAATTAGGTACTTTTGTTTATTTAAAAACAAACAATTCAAGATATCATTGTTGAGGCAACATTGCCAAATTGACAAGGGTTTTATCATTATTCAAAACTCAAAATAGTAGAAAATGAACAATTTTAAGTGATTTTTAATCAAAAAAACTTATTCAATTTATTAGAAATTTTATCACTTTATCCGATACTTATTTTTCAAAATATTTTTCAAAAATTTTCTATTATAAATTATCTTCTATATATTAATGACTAATATAGTCGTGGTTTTCTATGTTCTATGTTTGTCATTTTTTGGAATTTTGGCGCGCTTTTGTACTGTGAGAGTTACGCTACTTCCACTGTGGTTAATTGATTCGAATCCAACTTTCGTTGTTGTGATTCGAATTCGTTACCAATTCGAAACTAACTTTCACTGTTGTGATTTGAATCCTTAACCAATTTGAATCTAACTTCAATTCAATCTTCTAATTCTTTGTCAATTTGATTTAATATTCAAACTTTTCCAATTCTCGTGTGATTTAATTCGAATTTTTTGAATAACTCTTCGAATTAATTCGAGTTTGATCTCGGCGGCTCTGCTTTAGCGGCGGCCCTCTTGTAAAAAAATGTCTGATTTAGCCCAAAAAATTGATTTTTAACTTTTACTCTGAGGCCACTTTTTAATGGAAGTCCGTTATGGTTCATACTTACTGGACACCAATTGAGAACTCGAGTCGACCCTTCCCATTGAGGCCGATGTTGCAGATTTAGATGGTATCCACACGGAGAGCGATTCTTGTTGGTCACCACTCCAGTACTGACGAGTCAGCTCACTTTGATTGCCTATCTTGGCAGTTTCACAATTGCCACTGCTGTTCACTGTTAACCTATTCGACTCTTCCAAACTGGCCGATTGGTATGGCCCTCGAAATATTGGCACTCCATAGTGGCTGACAAAGCTGGCCAGAAAGTCCGCTGCCGTTTGGGGTGGACTTGTCTTAAGTCCAATCAGCATTTGCTCCTATTATTATTAACATTATTTATAAATTTCAATTTTATTATTTTATATATATATAAAATGTCAAATAGAACACAAAATCAATATTGAGTAATAATTGAATTCAATTTCAATTTATAAGTAAAATCGATTTCAAAATATGAAACATTATTTAAATATATTTGAATTACAAACAACATTATTTAATAATGCATGTTCAAATTTAAACTTTGAACTAATTAAAAAAAATTTTAGACTTTAAAATATATAAAATGAATGTAATTGAATTGTTGATTTTTAAGTTTCAATGTTTAATTAATAATATTTTTTAATTATAAAAATAAAATAATTTTTATTTTAATGAATTAATGGTTTTAAAGTAACTAAAACTATAGTATTAGAGAATTTATTTTATAAAAATTTATATTTTCAAAATTGCTGACACAGGCGACTTCTGGTGAGTGTGATTGCAGTTATTCAATTACTTCGACCCAAAAAATCACTCTTTTACGGAAAAGTATTTATTTTATATTGAAAACTTTCAGGTACAATAATACGATAGTTAAATTCAAATAATTTTTTCACATTCAAATCCAATTTAAATTCAACATGTATTCAAACATGTATTCAACAAAATATTAATTAGTCTATCTCAATCTAAACATTTTTGCGCGTTAAATTTTATACAATATACACACAACTATTTTTGAATCAGTTAAAATTTTTGTTTGATAAAGGTAATAAACAATTTTTAATAAGAATCTATTGCGAAGCATCAACTGATATTTTACCACAATTACGTTAAAAATAATATAATATGTAAACTTCAGTAATACAAATAAAATATAAAATTGTTATCTCTTTATTAATAAAAATAGCTTAAATAAACTTGAAATAATTATGCTGTTTATATTTTAAAATTGTACAAATAAAACATAAAAACTACACTCTTAGAAATTTATTTCCACAATATCGTGGAAATAAAATATGCCCCACAATATTACGGGTTCTATTTCCATTATAAGGTGGAATTTAGAAATTTATTTCCAAGATATAGTGGAAATAAAAAGTGCCCCACAATATCACGGATGCTATTTTCACGAAATGGTGGTTTTAGAAGGGCAGAAATCTATGGTTTTGAAACCACTTTCCTATGGAAAGTCGGTATGGTTCTTTATATTTCCACATTATAATAGAAATAGAACCCGTAATATCGTGGGGCACTTTTTATTTCCACAATATCGTGGAAATAAATTTCTAAGAGTGTAGGCCATTTAGAGTGTTTAAAAAATTTTATAATGTTTTTATAATGTAATTTATAAATGTTTTTTAATATGTATTATTTTTGGTGAAATTATCAAAAAATAATTAACTGTGTTTAATACAGAAAAAATTCAAAATGATTTATGACTCATAGGTTAGTAGAAAATTCTGAGTTAATCAAAAAACAAGGATTGCATGTGTATCTCTACGTGACTACGTGACATTTCAAAGTTGGGACACTTTTTGATGTAATCTATAACACCACAAGAGATATAAAGCAATGATATGACTCACCAGAGAAAGGTCTGATTTCTCCTGGTCCGTGTTGTCTGGTTTGGCTCGACAAGGAGATAGGGAAAAGTGAAATTGAAGTAGTAGTATGATTAATACCAGTTGAGGAGACATGTTGACAGTGGTGAGGTTGTGACAAGAATGTGGTCAAATCATGTCATTGGGCTAGCTTGGAGACGTGCTTCACTGACTTTACCAGGTGCCTTGTTTTTACTAGGGACACGTGCCATTTTGCGACATCACCTGGTGATTGCCAGAAAAGCAAAATCACCCATCTAGAACCCTCACACCTGGACACATGTTAGATTAATTGATTTAAATTAGCCATTCAAACCAAATATACATTTGTAGCTTCAACAAGAGTAAGGTGGATGTGATTAAAAAGAAATTTAATAGTTGTGACTGTGTTTGACTCAATGAGTGTGTAGTGCGTACAAACAGTTAAATACAGTGATGTTGTTCTAATACAAAGTTCTATAAAACGTGAATATGTTGGTTGACTACTATCGATATATTGTATTACACACATTTATCAATTCATCAATTAATAAATAACGTATATGTGTCGGACTTTCAGTCATAGGTTATTCTCAAACTTAAATCTGGAAGTTTTAAAGAGGTTTACTTAGCTTTGTACCAGAGTAGGATTATCCAGATAAAGACGAGAGTTAATGAAATAAGGCAGTTCATGACTTGACAATAGAAAGTAGGCCCGTTTTGGATGGGACGGAATAGGCATCAATCAAGCTCATTTGCCTTAGGATTCCATCCCTGGTGGATCGGGTCAGTGCTGCACAGGGCAAGTTACCAAGGAGCAACTTTAGCAACGCATAAGTACGAGATCACGTTAACATATGGAAAAGAGAGAGTCTTTTGAAGTAGTTCTACGAGGCTTTATCAATCTTCTAATCAACCATTGTTTACTACACGTTTTAAAATCAATTATCTAATATAATCATACTCAATTCCAACTCAACTTTAAACTTTCAACATTAGAGAGACTTATTGAAAAGTAGGATAGATCCCACATATGTGTTACCAGCAAAATGCAAAGTATTGGCAAAACGCATAATGTTTAGGCAAAACGTATTGTTAATTAAATTCATTTTCTCTCATTTTGTATGAGCAAAACATTTCATTAGATTTCATGTAGAGACATAAATTAAAATTTTATTTTTAAATTGACAATTTTTTATTAAATTTAAACTTAATTATTTTATTTCTCAAAAAACTCTTATTCGCAACAACTTAGAGTTTTTCCAATATTCTCAGAAATTATTTTTATAAAATAGTTAAAATCTATAAAATTAATTTATTTATCAAAATCAACTTGTACACTTGTACAATCCTTGCAAAAACATTTATTTACAAATGACTGTTGCTAAGATTTTTACTTTTTATTTTTATAATCAATAATTTATGTATATATTATTTTATTGTAAAAAACGTATTTTTCAACATTTTTTTAAATTTTAATTTTATATAATGATATCCAAAACAAGCGAGTTGCAATAAAAATTGCAAAATAGTTGAATTAAACTTAATCATTTCCTATTGAGTTCAAATTAGAAAAAGTTTTTTAATGTTATTCGCTTCGTTGGCATCTAAAAGCAAATTGGTATTATTAATGAGTATTATAAATACATTTTTAATGAATATAGCGCGTTTTCAGTGGGGTTTTTGTTTCACCAAATATGTAAACGATCGGCATTTTTGTTAATTTCTAACCTTAAAGTATTGTTAAATTATTGGCCCAAGTTAGACTTGTTTTCTTTATCGCAGTAATAATAATTAATAATCTAACTCTCGCCAATAATTTTACAAAACTTTATGGTAAGAAACTAACAAAAATACCAATCATTCACATGCTGCGTAAAACGAAAACTCCACTGAAAACGAGCAATATTAATGAAAACTCACGCGCAAATTGTGTGGTTAAAATGATAAAAAGTAGCGCAAACAGGTGTCTTTGGATTTTTGTTTTCAATGGTGAAAAACTGCGGGCACTGACATTGACAGTGCATCTCATCCCAAAATTTATATCCAAATTGAGTCAACTGCGAATTACATTCGTTCTTGGTTGTTTGAGCCACATCGCAATGACAGTTGCAATTCTCCTCGTTGAAGGTTTGATTGGCCAAGAGACAAACACCAGCGGGATTATATCGACATCGACACTTGCATCCGAAGTGAACCTCGACGGAAACGCGTCGACGTTTGATCACAATTCCCACGGTGCCATCGGGTCGTTTTCCAATGGTTTGTGCAAATTGCATCACCCACCGATGATCCACTTGATCCGGTTGACACATGTAAAGTTGACTCAGAACATAGGAATTCGCTTTGCAACACCCGGCACATCGAGTCACGGTGACACAAGGTGGATAATAGTATAAACCTTGTTTTTGATTCACATTCACTTCGTTCAACTCTATTACTTGATGTTGAAGCATACATTCGGTTGGTCCTAAAAGTTTGACCGGAAAATTTTCCTTTGAAATGGGTTGTGAATCAATTTGCCAGGAATTTGCAAGTAAAATTGGTACCAAAATCCAAGCAAGCAGTGTGATGTTATCCATTTTAGTTGCAATATCAAATAATTATTATTTTTCAATTTAAATGTACATATTAAAACACAGTGGTTGGTATATATATGTAAAAATTAATTTATCTCAATTGTCACGATCATCTTTTTGTTGTGACATGTCATTTTATTAAAATATATAGTTTACAACTGTTATTGCTTACAGAATAACACTTTTTTGCATGATTTTGCTACTAGGTATTTTAATGTTGATAGACAAAATGGAAGTAATTATAACTTTATTTTGTAATGTTATAATAAATGATTTGCCAAGAAGGTTGGATTAAAAATTTTTTAATTTTTTTACTTTGAACAATGTTTATTGATAATTAAAAAACATTACATAAACTGGGAAGGTCTTAAAATTGCTATTTTAGAGTCACACAAGCTGCATAAATAATCCTCAAGTGTACAATATAAGTTTATATTATAATTGCATTTGTTTTAAAAGTTTAATTAAAATTCTGGTAACAAAAATTTTGACTAAAAATATGTATTTATAAAAAAAGATTAATTTGATTCAAGTTAATTAATATTTTTATTCTATTTATAAAATTTTAAACAATCTCTAAGATAAACGAATTATAAATATCAAAATTACACAAGATAAATTTCACGTGTTTTTAATTTTAAAGCATCAATCAATATTATTGATTAATTGGACTTCATATTGGTTTTTTCTAACCATTTCGCTAAAGTTCACAAATCAAATTGTTGAAACATTAAAACCTTTTAAGTGAATTAACGAAATTGATTTATGGTAATTTAAAAACATAGAAAATTTATGTAGAATTAAAATTTTTAATTCCCACTCAGTTTGTAACACCTTAGCAGAATGAAAAGACAAAACAAGTTTTCAAATGAAACGATGGAAAAAGCCGTGCAAGCAAGCCAATTCTATACTATCTCGCATTTTATCGCGATTCAAAAAAGGATTTGGGTACAGTTTCACTATCTTTGAATAAAATTTTACAAATCAATATTGAAATAATCTATATATTTTAAAAATTTGTTTGGTAGATAAATTTTACAAATCTGTCAAGAAATGAGCATATGCTAAAGTTGGAAAGTCAAGTCAATTCCCCATTAAAACCAGTGAGTTGTCCATATTCATTGTAATTGTTGTATGTATATGTTCAATTAGTTGTGCATATAAAACTACGACCGCCGTTCTCCAATAAATTGCTGCTCATGCAAATTTATTAATGTTTTTTCTAAGTTAAATTTTAACTTTTGTAAACGACAGCATAAACCGTTAATTATTTAAAAATTTAAATTACTTTGAAATGATTTATTTTATGCAATCTTTGTGCAATAAACATAGAACTTGTTTTAGGAAAGCGCTGTCAGTCTTCGTTCGTTGTATTGACATTGCGCTTCAATAAGGTGTTAAATTTAAACTCAGACTGACCAGAAGGTATACAAAACAAGTTTTATGTTTTTTATTGCTATTTCTACCCCTAGGGGGATTGGAGTTGAGAATAGTATACGTATGTGTGTAACTGAGTTTGACTGACTGACTGACAACGATATCAAGTTGGTTTGTTGTGAGGAGCAGTGGCTTGTGGCGTCTTGCATGAGCGAGAGTGCATGAGAGGGCACGATCGCCAACTCATCACACAGGCAAGAAGGTTTATATGTGTTGCTAGTGTGTGCTGATCGCTTGCCATGGGGCGTTTTATGGTAATCGCTTTAATAGGTCTAGTATTGGCTCTGGTTCCCATTGTCCTGCGCGTACCTCTCACGCGCTGCCCTTTGCATTGGTTTGGTTCGTATTCGTCGAAATCCTCTAAGGACCGCTCGACCCAACCAAAATGTCTTCCAGCGGGCGAACACTTGTACACCGTGGAAGAACTGGCCAAGTTTACCATTAAACCAAAGATTTTGCTCGGATTTCTTGGTGTGGTGTACGACGTCACCAGTGGACCATACTACCATCCGGGTGGATCTTACAGCTTTTTTGCCGGTCGAGACGGCACCAGAGCGTTTCTGACCGGCGAATTCACCGAGCCCGAGCTACGGGACGACATCACCGATTTGGACCTTTCCTTCTTTAGCGGCATCGACACTTGGCTCGGACTTTATGGCGAGAAGTACAAACGAGTGGGCCTGGTGGTGGGCACCTACTACGACTCGAACGGCTGTGCCACCGAAAGCTTGGCTCGGGTAGACCAGATTCTGGGCCGGGTTGCCACGCAGACCAAGTCGGACGACGAGGAGAATGAACTCTACCCGGCGTGCAACTCACAGTGGGATGGCACCACTGGCCAGGGCTCCGTATGGTGCAGTACCATGAGCGGGGGCGTGTCGCGCAGCTGGACCGGTCGACCACGACTATTCTACGAGCTCAATCGCAAAAGATGGCGATGCGCATGCGTGGAGAACGACAACCGGGTTGATCTGTGTTCCTCGGACCCCAACACTCGAGTGGAGTCCCAACACTCTTCTGGTGGTGGGGTGATATATGATGCGTCCGCCACTGACAACCAACCGCAGTGCCGCTTCAAACATTACCCTAACTGCTCGCCTGATGCTACCCAATGTCCCATTCCCGACTAATAGCCCTCATTTAAGCCTCATATACACACATATTGTGATTTATCATGTTTGCTTCTTTTCTTGTATTAATTTATTAACTTATATAAAACTATCATCAACATTCCAAAACAAACTTGTTTTTTTTGTTTATAAATGGATTAAAATAAAATAAATAGTATATTCTAAAAAACTTAACATATGAAATAAAACAACGACAAACGGAAACTTAAAATTTTTTTTAAATTATGACTTCGATTAAGTAATAAACTCATTTAAGTCTAAGTCTTAATTTATTAACTTATATAAAACTATCATAATTTACTCTTAATTTAAATTTAACAAAAAACTTAAAAAATGAAATAACAAAACAACGACAAACGGAAACTGATAAGATTTAAGAAAATTGTGAATTTGATAAAATAATAAACTCGTTTAAGTCTTAGTCTTAATTTATTAACTTTTATAAAACCATTATCAACATTTCTCATCAAACTTGTTTTTTTATTATAAATCGAATAAAATAAAGAAATAATAAAATAACTGGTATATTCTTAATTTAAATTTAACCAAAAAACTTAACAAATAAGATAACCAAACAACAAACGGAAACTTAAAAGATTTAGGAGAACTGTGAATTTGATAAAATAATAAACTCATTTGAGTCTTAAATAATATTTGATAAAAATAGTTTATTTTTAATTGATTAAATTATAATTGGCCTTCTAAAAGTAAAAATATTTAATATTGAAGAATCATAATATAATACCAAATAAAATCAAAACCCAACACAAACTTTGATAAATGGTGTTGAATTACTATAATTATAATATAAATAAAAAACAAAAATCAACTAGGTGGTTTAATAATGAGAAACGTGATGATATGCCAGTCTCATTAATGTCTCACACACACATGTGATTTATAATAATTGCTTTTTTCGTGTCTTAATTTATGAATTATAATATATAATAATAATATATTAACTATAATCTACATTCTAGAATCTACTAACTTGTTTTTAATATTATTTCCAACGCCACTAATAAGATAATTTAAATTCAACTAGAAAAAAACTTGGAGATGGCTGTTTTTAATTAAAGATGAGAACATCATTAAAATCTTGCACATAATTATGATATATAAAATTTTAGGACAAAGAAATAATAATTATAATATATAATGTTTTTTCTTTTTAAGTTTTAATTTATGATATAAATTGACTATAATCAACATTCCAAGCTAAATTTGTTTTTCAAATTAATTAAATTTTAAATAAACAGCTTAGAAGTGGTTTAAATATCAAAGTTAAAATAATACGTTTTTTTAATATGAGTCTTCTGTTCAAAACACATATTTGGAAATCTAACAATTTTGATTTTAAACATAGATTACTAGTCACATTTGAAATTTTCTAAAAATAAGATCAACTCGAACTCTGAGAAAACCAATCAAAAGGAAAAAGTTATGTGAACCAGGAAGAAAATGATCGCTACTAGTCCGAATTGAATTGTGACCAAAAATAACTTCTGTTCTTTTCGGATAGCCACTTTTTTGGTTTGAAAACTAACAAAGAAAGCAAGTAAACAAACGTGTTTAAGATTTGTTCATCAAAGTGTCATTTGGTTAGTGAGCGTGAGCTACACAACAGTTCTCTTTGAGTCATATTGCAAGATTCTCAAAGCAAGCAATTTACAATCTTTTAACATGCGGTTTGCGTTGTTTGCACTTTTTTTCATGTTTGTTTCTATGACGCGTGCAAAAAATCCTACCAAATGCCCACCAAAATCAGCTTGGATAGATCCATTTTGGTTACCCAAATCTCAATTTGCCGCCTGGTTCATCCACTGCCACTCGGGTCTTCCCGAATCCGAACTCAACCAGCAGGAGGATGAAATTAACAATTTTCAATACGTTAGAAGACCAAACCAGGATCAATTTGAATCTGGTAACTATGAATACTTTGTGTCACTGTTAAAAATACTATCTGAAAATAACCTGACATTTAGCACGTTTCTGTTTATAACCTTACAATTTCAAAAATGCTAGCTTATAAGGTGAAAATTTAAGAAAAATTGGCTTTTAACCCTACAATTTAAGAAAATTCAGCTTATAAGCGTTGATTTCCTAAAATGTCTGATTATAAACTTACATTTTTAAATTGAAAGTCTATGACAAAGACTTGTCGAGTTATAACCAGAAACGTGCTTAATATTGGGTTATAACCGGACAGTATTTTAACACACTGGTGATGTCATTTGTTTGTTAACCCATGCGTGTTTTTTTCTCAAGTTTATTTGCGAGGTTCTCGTCGTCACCGACTGCTGCAACGTATGAGAATGGACCAGGATGGCGATCGAGCACAGGCTTATTCTGCGTGGTTCGATCGTCCGTCTGGTCATTCGGGACAGCAACTTATTGTGAGTTTGCCTTTTGCCACAGCGCTAATCCTCCTAACTTATCTCTCTTTCTCTCATTCTCTCTCAACGAGCAATGGTTGTAGTTATGGAATTAGCTCAACGCTCACCGCCTGCGCCACCGCCCGTGTTCGCTTCACTCAACGCTTGTCTCTATTCATTACAATCAATTATATTCTTACAAATTGCAAAACAACATGGCTCGATAAAACATCTTCAATGTCAATGATATTGAATGATATTGACACTGAAGTCATGTCAAAAAGAATTCCTTACACATTTGTCACCTAGATCAGCGGTAATAATAATCATAATAATAAATACATGTACACAACTGCAGTGTCATTCAAATTGATTGTGGAGGCAAAGTAAAAGGCAGTGTGTATATGTGCTAAGTGTTCTGCCAAGGTTGACAATGCTCACAGTGGTCGACAATGGTGTGGTATAGCTCGTGCTGCGTTACTCGAGGTCACACAATGCGCCTAACGAGATTTGGGAACAGAAAAGCACGCGTTGCTGGGTCAGTTGCGAAGGGTGGACAACCACTGGCTGGCAAAGGTGAGCAAATTGCAACTCACACATACCAGTCGTGACTGTCTCACCAAAAAGGTGCTCACTACCAAGTGAGTTCACTTGGCGAGTCCTCGTCTCGCAACCTCGGTTTGCATTGGTTGTTCAACTCGACTGGTTCGACACGTTGGTAAATGCCGGGGGCAGCTTTGCTTTGGCCTTAACTCGAGTTTGGTTGAGTTTCGCTGAGCGATCGCTCGCTATCTTGCCCGCCTTCCGCTCCGGAGGCTACCCCCGCTTTTTTGGTTAGCAGCCATTTACTCTGTGCATTCTCCATGCCATGACGAGGTGCGCGCACTCGCAAGCAGTAAGACCAGCAATGATGTAGTGCTTGAGAGCAGTCAAGCTAAACACCTCCTCCCAAACGCATCTAGCCTCACCCTCGGTGACCCCCAACTGCCGCCGGCGTCCGTCTCACAGGCAATAAATATCAGTTTGATCTGCAAACGTCGCTTGAGTCAATTTGAGCTTGAGGTGCAGAAACAGTCTGAGCACCGTGCCACCGCTCTGTGGGCATCAATCGAAGAAAGCGGTCAAAGGGCAAGCCAGACAATAAGCTAAATCGAAGCATGAACGCGCGCTAATGCACACGAACAAGGCCTACCTCAAGTTGACCTCGCCACCAGTCGTATTGTCCCACTTAGGCCTGGGCTTTTACCTGCATAGCTCCTTCTGACCTCGTACGGTCTTCATTGTTCACGCTCGTCAAATAAATCATTTCTTCCCATAAATCGGTGTCCGCAAGACCGTGCTAGTCATTTGGCACATATCTCTCATGCACGTACATGGGCATCAGCTCTCGACGTCTTCTTAGTAATTTTTCCACTCAAATCGACTCGTGCAAGATTGTGTGATGACACCACCTAGCAAGCAAAAATATTTCTTGGAGAATAACAAGTTCTACGATGATCCTTCGAAACGAATGCGAGTAGCTGATAAGTAAGTGGTACTTTTGGTTGGTGCATGTGCATGTAGTGCAAGTAGTGTTCTTTTACTGGCAACGTCACTTAGCCTCATAGCGGTACGGCACCACCACTGGTTTCCATTGCAGGCCTATTTGGTGCTAATTTTGTCTTTGCTTCCTCCTAACGTTTCTTCGTATTTCTTCTTCTTCTTCTTGATTTCACTTTCCACACTCACACTCACACCACACACACTCTTCCTTGGTTGGTGTGTTTTTCCGTTACTACCAATCGAAAACTACGCCTTGGATGGGTGATGTGGAATGGTTGTGTTGTGCAGTAGCGGCTCGTATTACGCCCAGTTGCACCAGGGCACTACGGTCCCTCTACATCAGTGGCATCAATACCAGACACTGGCCCACTCCATCTCTCCAGTGTACCCTCAGATGCGTCAGGTGCAATCAGCACCTTTTCCCATGTTCGCACCAACCTCCACCGCTGGCGTGTTTCCCTGTCACCAATCGGAGTACCAGACCTACGTGCAGACCATCCAAACCTCTCGGCACATTCCAGCCAACACGGTGCAACCTTCAAACGATATGTACTTTTTCCACTCAGTCCTTTCATCAATGTGTGTTTGATATAAAAAACACTAACGTCTTCAAATAATTCATAATTTCCTCACTTTTTCTCCTTCCCTTTCCTTTAGCACCAGAAGTAATAACTCGGAGCATATTTCACGAAAAATTATTAATTTTTTTAGAATATACGGTAAGTTTGTTTAAGAAAAATTACCGAAAAGGAAGAAAAAAATTACCATGGTATCGCTTTTTATAGCCGACAATGGCAACACCGACATCATAGGGCCACTCGGCATTGAGCGATTGTGTCGCGATTTGCAGGTTAAGCCAGACGACGTAGTGATGCTAGTGCTTGCGTGGAAACTCAACGCCAAAGTGATGGGCGTTTTCACCATCGAGGAGTGGAAAAAAGGAATGACCGAGCTTAAGTAAGTGTATTTCTAATACTTTTATTCCTCTTTTACAACCTTGCAAAACTAATGCAAAACGGCGGTAACTCATGGCATAGGTGCGATAGTATTTCGAAACTCAGGAACAAAATTGACTACCTACGAAGTTGTCTAGATGACCCCACACACTTTCGCAACATCTACCGGTATTCATTTGATTTTGTCAAGGTAGGTCTTGCTATTCCTAACAGGAAACCAAAGCAGTGGCACTAAACACACGAAAAATGCTCATATATATAGGAAAATAACGTACGTAGTATCGATATTGAGGTGGCCAAACAAATGATGACGATGCTACTTAAACCCCGATGGCCTTTGCTGGAACTTTTTCTTGAATATCTCAATTACACCAAGTACCGAGTGGTGAACAAGGATCAGTACTACAATGTGCTAGATTTTAGCATTGCGGTGAGTATGGACCTGAGAACCTATGACGAGAATGGCGCGTGGCCTGTCATGTTGGACGAGTTTGTCGAGTGGTGCCGCGCCTACAAAGGCTTCTTCACGCCGGCCAAGGAAGAACCCAAGAAAAGCATCTACGACTTTGACTGAAAAAATAGATAGAATAACTCACACGGCATTTCTTTTTTCCCCAACCTTCTTTTCCCCTTTTTTCACTACCGTCCAATTCTTGTCAACCCCAAACCTTCCCGTGAGATATGCACCCGGTGAAGTACAAACCACTTTTTTCTCCTCCTCCTCCTCCTTCTCCCTTTCACAAACACATCACAACAACAAAATTTTGTTTTCGTGCTAAAAGTTCCTTTTCCAAACTTTAACTAAGCTGTAGATGTAATATTGATTAATATTGTTTCTGCATTGTGTTTTTTATATATACGTCATTTACTTGTCGCCACATTGTTATATCTTTTTTGGTACTTTTTTATTATAATAAAATATAGCGAGGTCTCTTGCTTAACTCAAGTCTCACTGGTTTACTCTAAAATAAATTGGTTGGTTTTAGTACAACTTTACTCGTATAAAAGTAAAGTATGGAACATGAAATAATAAATGTAAAATTTTATCACGAAAAACAGTTTAATGTTCATATTAGTAAACTTATATTGCAGAGAAAGCACAATTAACAACACTTTGATTTTGAATTCACATTTTTTAGTTTCCAATTCTGATAATGGGATTGCATACTTGATTTTTGCATTATTAAAGTTGACTTAAACACATTCAGTCAATTCAATTATAATTATGATAATCTAATAAATAATATTTATAAATTTTAAATTTGAAAATAAACAGTCAGCATTTGACAAAAACAAAACATTTTAATTTGCACATAAAGAAAACTTTAAACAAAAAATTTATAATCAAACAAAAACAAAGAAAACAATTTTAGTTTAGTTAAATTTAGAATAAAAAATTAATTACATTTATGTCTTGCCAACATACTCCCCTGTGTTTTGTTTCGTTACAACTACGGACATTAGAGGCATTATATTTCAAAACAGATAAAATTCCATTCGGGCTTTAGTTGCGTACGACTAACAAGCATCTCTGATTGTCTCCCGATTGCAGCACACTGACAAAATCCGCTCTGAATATATCCAGAGAAACTGCCATGCAGTGAAGCCAACTTTCATTTTTCTGAATATTTCTAAAATTTTTCATATTTTTCTGAATATATCTAGAAGTTATATTGTGATTAAAATATTTCAGGTATATTCAGAATTATATTTCTGAATATATTTAGAAGATTTTTCAAAAGTTACAAATTTTAAATATATTCCGAAATATTAAAAAACTCTAGATATATTTAGATAATGTGAAAAACTTGAGCTTAAGGTGTGCCCTTTAGGGAGTAATACAAATCTATTTGCATTGGTGGCTCAATGGTCAAGGCGTGAGAACATCTATGTTAAGGTAGCGGGTTCGAATCCCAAGAACAACTTTGGCTTTTTAATTTTCTAATAGTTAGTTATAGACTGTAAAGTAAGACAAACATCAATAAAAGCAAAATTAAGAGGTTATAACAAATCTACAATATAAACTATCTTTTATAAAAATTTGATTGAATTTCTAAATATATCTAGAAAAAAATCTGAATATATTTAGAAAACAAAATCTAGTTATATACAGAGAAAAAAACAA
>WURS02179774.1:0-20922 GCA_011762765.2 Rhinocypha anisoptera
GGGGATGGGAGGTGTGGGGAAGGATTGGAAGACAAGGGAAGAGGAGGTGTATGGAAAGGGATAGCGAGGAGAGGGGAGTGCCTCTAAAGGTCTGGTCATTCATCAAATTGAAGTCCATGCCCTGTTGAACATTTTCGACCTGTTTTAGGGCCGAATCTCCGACCCTTCTTTTCCATGTGGAGGATCTCCGGGTCAAAAGCACATGTGTGATTTTCTCTAAGGAGGTGTGGGGCCACCAGTGAGGTCTTTGGGACTCCTTTCTCCCCACCTCTCTTGTGTTCATCCCTACTTAGGGGGGTGGCAAAGTTCCTACCGCTGGCTGATGTAGTTTTTTTTACACTCCTTTCACTTGATCTTATACCCTTCCGACTGGAGGGTGGGGTGTGGATCATGCCCTTAGTGTGATACAAGACGCTACCAAGTGTCGTAGGATTATAAAACGATGTTCTAAAAACTTCTTTTGTGAGTGTTTTACCTATCTTGAGTGATAGTTTGTCAACAAACTGTAACATGCACCACTTCCTGGCAGGACACAAGAGAGGCTGGGAGAAAGGAGTCCCAACGACCTCACTGGTGACTCCACACCTCCTTAGAGAAAATCATCATGTGCTTTTGACCCGGAGATCCTTCGCATGGAAAAGAAGAGCCGGAGATTGGACACCCTAGAAGTTCGAAATTGTTCAACAGGGACAGGACATGGACTGCAATTTGATGAATGAGCAGACCTTTAAGAGGCACCCCCATTCCTCGCTATCCCTCTCCATACCCCTCCTCTTCCCTTGTCTACCAATCCCTCATTCCTCCCATCCCCCTAAGCTGGACTGTATAAATACTGCTGATTTGCACCAAGAAATTTGTACCTGATGATGGTCTAGCAGCTGAAATGTGTGGTAACAATAAATATTTTATTCCATGGAAAAGTGCCAAATTTTTTCCATTACTATCATGAACTTCCACAACATCTCGCTGGAATCAGTTGCCTTTGTTCATGTATAACTAAGGTCAATATAAAAGAATATAAAGGTTATATGCCAAACATTTCACTCACATTAGAGAGAGATATATGCCATCAAGATTTGCATCATCATCAGTGAAAGCCACTTGGAATTTGGTGTTGCTACTGATACCCTCATTAGTTAAAGTGCAACACATGCAGGCAAATAATTTGTAATTTTCCAATTCCACAGTCAGCATCCATTTAGTTTCACATTCAGGATACTTTGGACTGATCCTTTTGCTATGTAGACAAATATTTATTTGCCTAGGACTCCAAAGGATATCTAAATCTGGTTGATCTTTGAAAATCTTTTCAGATAATACTCTTTTCTTCGAGCAACTCATTATAAAAACCATCAATACCTTGGAAATAACAAGGTAAATAAAATATTAAAGCCATAAAGTACCCTTAACAGAGCACCCTCTTAATTATTCAGCTTCATCAAAAAATGTAGCTTATACAAAGATTGAAAATTCTAGTTTAATCTATATATAATTGGTACAAAAATGAAAGTGAATTCATTCATTGCATCATATTGCTCTCGTGAAAATGTTTCCACCCCCACCTGGTATGTGTATATAGTCTGTGCTTATTGTACCTGATGATCTCCACTAAGTGAATGAAACTGGTCACACAAAACTTTTATTTGTGGAATTGTCTAGTCTATTTATCCTTTGCATCATGAAGGGTTCCACATAGTAGAGCAGAAGATGATATGTTATGTTAAAAAGTTGTTTCAATGCTGTCATCATTTGCAATATACTCAAAAAAGATGAATGAGCATGATTTCATGAGAACAAATTTTACAATTACAACTTAGTATGAATACAACCTATTGAAATACGCTGGAATCACATAAACATGCCAGTCAATTAAAAATCAGTTCTAATACATTTATAAAAGGTGTTTTATAAGTAGAAATATCCTCCTGAAATTTTAAAAATGTTTTGATATTTTTATGATATTACCTTAGAATATATAATTTGTATGGCGTTAAGTAACACAATGAAATTTCTCAAAGGCCTTGAATGATGGGAAAGTTAAAAATCCTTTACATGAGTATAATGCCTGAGTAATCATAGCAAAATCATGTTAATCATGTTTAGCACTGAATAATCATAATTTGGTATACCATGGGTAAAATATGATACATAATTTTGAATATCAGTCAAAGAAACTCAATTTTGGTAACCTATGATCTGAGTACTTGCAGGTCTTTGATGACTGACACATTAATAGCCATATGTCAAGAGATTAAAATCATAATGGCATATTCAGGAACCAGATAGAAAACTGTTCAGAGAAGGGTTATCACTATTATAACTGATGTTATGATTTAGATAATAATAATTGCCATTAAAAGTGTATCATATAAATTTATTCTTAAAAGCAAATGCAGATTGGTTTGGCACACAGGAGCATATTCTTACAATTCAGAATTAAAGTAATATATGAATAGGTGTACTTAGCTAAATGGGCCATTGATGGCTGTTTAAAACCCATGAATAACAACACAATAATTAATAATTACACATACCTAATGAATAATTAAATATTAAAAATTTTCACAAAAATAATAGCAACAGATAAATTTGAATAAGAAAATAAGTTGGGATATCATATATTTTGGGAGGATACAGTTAATACTGATAACAACATGAGCATTCTTAAATTAGATGTGCTCTTTATCTGGAACAACATTCAGAAAATCTTAACTAGAAAAAAGTAACAAACAGTTATCAAAGCATAACATGAAATAACACTCACATAAACATTAAACATTTTAAGAAATCAAAAAATATTTATGAATTTACATGTAAAAATATAAGTACACTTGGACAAGGAAAAATTGAAGTACAACAGTGGAACTTTAAAAAAATCATGATTCAAAGCTTCGATTCTGGTAAAGGAGAAATCATCAACTTAATTGTTGACAATATCAGTGCAAGATCGGCTTCCTCTGACATCTGGTGCTCACCACATTTTCGAAGGATAACATCCACGTCATCACTTTCAAACAGTGGAGCTAACTGCAGAGATCTTTTGTATGGCACATCAGGATCCTGTAAAATAATATGGGGGGTTATATAAGTTACCTTAATTGGGAAACTATTTACCTAGTATGTACCTAAATTCCCATTACTTTTCAGTATAAAAGTTTAAAAATATTATGGTCATATTGGTTCATTAAAATGCCACAGTATAAATAATGACAGTGTTTCTGGCAACCCATTAATGAGAAAAAATTCATGATAAAATTGCAAAACTAGTCATTCAAAGTTTCACATGAAAAATTGACTTTCTGGTTCTAATATAGTCTATTCCTACTAGCTGAATTTCCATATCTTTGATTCTAGTTCAAGTTTATAGTTATGACATACAAGAAAAGGTTCTCGACAACAAAACCACCTGATTGGTTCAAATTTTTCATAACTGTTACAGCATATTATGTACTTCATAGTTAACAGATAAACCCTTCATTCTACTTGGCCATTAGTAATTGCATAAGTGTGAAGTTTCTTACAGCATAGGGCCTATGTTTTGTGTGTGCCTTTGGAAGCTGAGAGTTTCCAAAGATATCCTAGAATTCAGCAATGTTCAAAAATATTATTGTCCCATCAATAATAAGTAAAACATTAAAATAAATATATTTTATAAAGTTAATTTTATGATAAAAACATTACAGCTATAAAATTTACAAACAGTCACAATAAAATTTAAATTATTGTTGGGCAGCAATACTTGTAAAATTAGCACAATAGTAATAAATATGTGCATCTCATATCCTATTTTAAAAAGCAACCAATAAGAATTTTCTTTTTAATAGATTATTTATTTTTGTGGATGGCATTTCATACATTACACGACAACACTCTAATATTATTAATATTAATTATGCATAAATTAATACATAATTTATCTGATGTATTCAAATTTGATGCTTATTTTCCATATTATTTCCCATTTAAGAGGGACCATACTATTTATCATACATACCAACACTCCATGAATCAATCTAATTGGCATTTTCAGAGGAATCTGTTTACTCAAATCAATATGTTCTGCTTCAGATTCAAGTGAAAATTCTTTTCGAATAAATATTTTTCCATATGGGCCATTTAGCATTAGAGATTCTCCTCTGTCCAAAATTCCCCTTTCCTGATGAACCACAAAACAAAAAGAAAAATCATGAGAACATTAATAAATACCTACTTTAGTAACAAAATCAAGTGTCTCAACATATATTACACCAAATCTACTATTCCAAATGCTATATTTGCTTGGCAACAATGAGAATTTTCATTATTAAACACAAAACAGAAACAGAAATTTGAGTTCCAGGGATGGAAAAGAAACATTTCCTCCAAACCTGAAAGCAGTTATATTCAAGGATATGCCATCCTGCTGTAGTTGTTTCCAGATGATATCATAATCTGTGAGTTTCATAAGAAAATTGGCGGGCATAAAACTGAGTATATGAATACAGCAAAAGAAGAAGAGATTGTAGAGAGGCTTCAGGAAGAAAAAAAAGCCATCAGGTGAAAATTTTAATTGTCATGGGTCACATGTTAGAGCAATTGAGGTTTAGAAGCTGTGATACAACATAGTAAACTGTGGTCACTTAAGTTAGAAGAAAATGAGAGGAGTAATGTGCAATAGATTAGAAGGTAAGCCATAAGATGAAAAGGAAAATTGTGCAGTCTGTGGCATGACCTGTGACACTCTACAGGGCAGAGACTTGGCCAGTTACAAGGGAAGAAAAATGGGTGTAGTGGAGAAAAGGATTTAATGTTGGATGTGTGGAGTGACAACATATTAGGGGGACAAGGCAATTTGGTAAGAATATAAGAAAAGTAGTTTCCGATGGTTTGGACATGTCCCCAAACATGAGGCACTGGACAGGGAATGCTGGGGAAAATAGAAGGCAATGTGGGATAATGCAAAGATCCCCCATCATTGTGGGATAATGCAAAGAAGAAGAAGCAGGGTGCCAAAATCAAGCTGCAGATTTAGTTTACCCAACATCTCAAGCATTTTTAAAATTTGGAACCTAATTTGGCAATCAAAATGGTGACACTGTAAGATGGTAAATATTCAGGCTTTATACATTTGATAGATTTAAACTATTAATGAATTATTTTTCAGGAGTTATAAAAAATAATCTCATGCCACATGGTTATTTCACTGAACCCAACACAGAATTAAAATTCACTACAGCTGTGACATTGTGGGATTCCATAATGAAATGATACAGGGATTATTACTTTGTATATTTCCAAAAAATAAAAAGATCACTGAAAACATGATTGTTTCGATGATAATTGTCATCATCTGGTACCTTATAGTTGGGTATTGCAAGCTTAAAAAAATAGTTGTAGAGTGTAGAGGAATGGTGGGTGGAGTAAGTTAATTCGTTTGAAAGTGCTAGACTGAGGGAGGGAAGGAGAAACAGGAGGGTGTGGAGGGGGTAAACTCGTCCCTCAGGGGTTACTTGTGTGGTAGTGTGGACAGGAGCAGTGGAGAGCAGTTTTAGAGGGAACATTCATTGAACATTATGTGGTCAGAGTCCAAGTTATGATTGAGGATTTCAAATTGTTTCCTTGAATATTCAGTAAAGCCTTTGTTTAAACAAAGTGTTTTCTTTCTTGGAGGGTTGGAATGACACAAAGTTACCATTAAAAGTGCTTAGTTTCTGGCAAGTAACTATGGTAAGTAAGTAAACAGAGTTTCTGAAATTGGAAAAATAGGTTAATTTCATAAGAAATGAAATTTTTAAAAAATGAATGGAAAGCATTACATTTTCTTGCATTACACCAAAAAACTAAAGGACACCTTACACAGTGCATGATATCATGCAAATGCACGAGGATGATCTCATTGGAAACGATATCTCATGCATGATGGAGTCCAGCAATAAAAATTAGCTTTACATGATGCATGACATCATGCACATGCCTGCGGCAGTGAATATCATATACCGCTACCTGAATGTACCTGCCGTTTTGACAATGCAACCGGTTGTGCAGTTGTACATATTATTATTTGTACATATATGTATTACCAACCATTAAATAACATACTACTTTCCTCTTCTAGATTTCCAACTGTTTGTCAGCCAGGGCTCAATCAAAGAACTGCACACACAACATTTTATAAACTCTTTACTTTTATATACTTCCTGATTACCTGCTTGCCATGTGCTATACATTAACTTATTATAATAAGATTTTTTTGGCATTGGTATCTTCAGATTCTGTGAAATTATATAAAGTTGAATCTTGTAGTAGGTGAAACATAGTTTGGCAAAAGTCAAAATATACCAAATAACTCTTAAAATCAGTGAAATTATTAGGATTTCATTTAGACTGTGAATAAGAAAGGAATGTACACACTAAAAAAAATTGAACCAGACTAAGAAGAATTGTTTTCATGATTTGTACACAAAGAAAAATAATCCAGTGATGTGTTTATTATATTTTTATCTACATATTTAGTATTTCTATTAGATTTATTTCATGATATTTTTCAGGGTACTCACATTAATCAAAACACTTAATGATCCTAGCATCCATCTTTCAAACACTGAATCTACGAACAAATACTCACTCAGAGTGATTCAATTGTGATAATGTTAGGTGATCTACTAGTTAACATAGATTTTTTGGTGACCATCATCACCTTCAACATAACCACCCAACAACCGTAACTTCTTCCTTCTCTTGCCCACCTTCCCATTCACTTCCCCACCTATCATCCCTCCTTTCAACATGTATTATCTTCCTGCTGAAGCAGATTGTTTCACCATTAAATAAGTTTTAAGGGGGACATCTTAAATGATTTGTAACAGTATTATGAAAAGATCCATATTCATGATGCAGAAGAAAAGTTTCCTAGTAACAATAAACGTTCCTCTTTGTTGCCACAAAAAACAATATTTTATCAAAAAAGTAAATCTTACTTCAGGGGAAACAGCATTGTAGATAAGGTGATACTTCTCCATAAAAAAATTCAATGCAGGTGCAATGAGTACCATGCCACAAATCCTTTCAGGTATCCTTAATGCAACATTAATTGAAATCTGAAAAAATAGATGAAGCATAAGCTATATCAGATTTTAACATGCAATGGATATTGAATAAATAAAAACAGTCAAAATTCTTATTCATAGAAACTGAAAGAATCCAAATTTGTGAATTAGAATTTCTTCTAGGAAATGATTCATTCTTTGTAGTTTTCCACAATTATTATTACCTTTTTAATGATACCAATTTATTGCCTTAAAAAGGTATCTTCTGGCCTCATCACAATTATCAAGGAAAAACTGGTCATATATATATATATATATATATAATAGAAAATACGCCATAGGCGATAAATATAATATGGGATAGGAATTGGTAAACATGATAAATTGGTAAAATAGAAAATTTAAATGATTTTCTATGGACATTTCCTATCTGACACTTTCACAAAGTCTTGCCTGATACTATTAACTTAAAATTTTAGTTACCCTGTATCATATACCATATATAATAATTTTATTAATCATATGGTTTTAGATGCTTGGTATGAAAAAGAATTTTCAAGGAAGAGAATATAAGGAAACATGAACACCACAAATATCCACTGCTCACATGTCATTAAAAAGAAGGTAAGCCTCCATTATTGCAACTCTTTAGGCAGACCAGTATATGCACATGTCCCACAGAGAACCCAAACTCTTGAAGTAAACATTCTTTTTTGGAATGCATAATGAGAAATCATCATGGCATTAAAAGTTTGTCCAATTATTCAACCAGGATTCCTGTGATAAGTAGTTTTCTTAATGCAGAAAACGCATCATATATTTGTTGTGGATACTGAGTATTTTTAAAAAGTGACACTAAATTTTTTAATTTTACTATAATTGTAAGGTACAAAAATATCCAAAATGGAGTTTTTAAGAAGTTTATCTTTTTAATAATAGTGATAGTTGATTACACTGCTCCAGGTTGCTAATCTCTAAATTTATGAAAACATGATACATTTATGTATGACTCAGCATCTATGAAGGTTGGTAGCTGTAAATATATATGTACCAGGTTTACCAGAGCCATGTGAGAAGTTTCCCCATCTTCCCAAACATAGTGAATAATGAAATTCTGTCTTATATACCTACTTTATGGCATCAGACAGATGGAATTTGAATGTCATGATGGAAGTTGTGGCAGAACATAAAAGTGGGGATATAGGAGAGAGTTAGGGATCAAAAAGAGGGACAGGGAAGCAGTCAATAAGCAGGCTTCAGGCAAGCTGAAAAAACTGGGAGTAGATAGCAAGGAAACATTTTTAAAAGATTTTTTACAATGGTTCTTTTGAGCAGGTGTAGATTGCCAGCGGAAATACAGCTCAAGCAACAGATGAGGCATTTAGCATTGGTGAATTTTCCTGAATTGTTGACCCAGTTATGTGCTTTCTATAATTTCTGTTCCATTAAGTGTAATTTGCTGGTTTGAAGTATACAGCATGATACCCAGCACACATTTAATGCACCATATGAATTCAACCATAGAGAGTGTGCCAATGCATACTCTTTTTCTTTTGTCATTTTCATTCTGCATCCCTCATTGTGAATGAATTTGTGCACGTTTTCAATGACTTTTGAATCCATGTGGCCTGACCAAAACAGCTATTGTATACATAGTTTCCTCATAATACCTACCTTTATTTTATTGCTATTTCCGTAATTTTTTCTAAACATATTCATGGCTCACCTATAAATTTTAAATCAAATTTACAGTTCTGCCACTAAAGAACAAAAAATAAATTACTAGGGCTGAACATTTATTAGTCGATTGTTTGATAAGGTGACTCTGGGTGATTTTGAGTTCAGCTGAAGCTAGAGCTCAGCAGAAATGAAGAGTTCAGCGGAGCAGCAGAAGAATACACAGCTGAAGTTGTCAATTTTATTTAAAATTCAAGGAATCTTTAATTTAAAATTAAAGGAGGTGTATGCGGTACCAATAAGATTTTTCAAAATTGTGAACTTTTATTAATCTGAGATCGTAAAAACATTTTCAAGGAGTCCACTAGATGATAGATTAAGGAGTATACTACCATGAAAAAGAAGTGAACACCTAATACCAATGCATACATTGGTCTTTTTCGAGATATCTATGTACTTCAGTTGGGAATCGGATAGTTCTATTGGAAGAAAGATAGTTGGAAAATATGAGAACTAAAACTTGAATCTGGTTCATTAAACATTACAACAAAATTTGATAAGGCAGGAACATTTTAAATTAGTTCCTAAGTCCTAATTATATACTTAATTAATAAACCTTCAAAATACTTATTTTGGTTGAGTAAAACAAAGCTATAATGGCATGCTTCATTTGGCATCGTCAATTATTAATTGGTACATACCCAACCACCCAAACTGGAACCCACGAGTAAAACTGGGCCTCTGGTAAGTTTCTCAATTACATGTTTGAGGTCTTCAATCCAATTACGTAAATGAAGAGTTTTCACATCACCGGGTGATTCGCCAACTCCCTCATAATCAAACCTAAGAAACACAAATATAGTCACAAGGGTACAACAGTACAGTAATACAACTGTACAAAACATGTGCCAAAATGCATATCAATACTATTGAATTATTTGAGGACTACACCTTACGAAACTAAGGTTGTTGTCGAAGCAAAATTTTTGAAGGGTTGTCGCCTTTCTACCGATCATGTTAGACATAAATCCAGGTGCAAACACAATGGTTAGTGTTGAATTGCCAATCGTTTGTTTGTAGGCCACTTTTCTCTCTCCAAGAATTTGTAAGTACTGAGTGTCTACACCAGTACTCATTTTGCGAATACCTATGAAATTTGGAATAGAGTTCGCTTTATAATGTTCATAGTGAATAATATTGCACGAGAGGAGTCTATTACAAGCGGAGTAATTACAAGTTATTTGCCTAAAGGTATTCTGAAACCCTTTAAAGAAATTCATTATTGACGGACTAATAGGAACAGGGAACAAACAGTAACTGACCTATGTCACAACGAAATTAGAACCTATAAATAACAAGCACCCCACAAGTTTGAAGGTGTCCAGAATTAACTTCCGTCAGCTTTGATTTGTGTACTCATTCTGCTGATAAAGAAGAAAAACAACTTTCAGGGTCGAAAACCGCAATATCTTGCCATTGATATCTCATATGAACGAATTTGGCCAATCCCCGTTTAATAGTAAGCTAAATCCAAAGTCAATTATTTCTTAAGCATTTCATTTGTCGGAAGTATATATCATGGAAACGACAATGTTTTTTCTTTTATCGAATAACCGAAATGGCAAATACTGCGGTACTCCTGTCTACGTTTCATTTGTTTTGACCGCATATTTCAAGTAATCATTATCTCTGTTCAAGATAACGGTGCATACATATTTACGTCAAAGTACTCTGTACTAGCTTAATGTCAGCGGTTCAATTTTCGCGGATTTCTGTTAAGATACTCAATTATCACTTATAGAGAAAAGAATCCCTAATCAATATTATAATTGATTTTACACCAAACCAATGGAGCTGAACTGAGGTCAAGTGCCTTTGGTTAAGAAGTTACAAACATTTATCAAGGGAAATATATAAACCGGGCAAGGAAAATATATAACAGGTGGCTACTTAAAAAATTACAACCAAGTTTGTAAATGGTTTTTATCACGATATCTTAAGTTGGTATGAGAATAAAAACAAGTATTTGGGTGGTCAACAAAGCACACAAATGCTCTTGTCCTATAAGTATGGATTTTTAAAAATGATACTGCAATGAACAAATGAGTAAGTATATGTTATTGAAAGTTGTTGTCTCAGGCGTAACTTTATGGAATTTCCTCAGCATATTGGAATAAGTATATGCTTACAAATAAATTATACAAATTATGAGGACTCATGACTCCCACTGGTTCTAATTCCAAAAAGTAGAATTAAATTTAATCTTTAAAGATAAGAGCTCTGATATGCATTGACCTTTCTCATTTAATTTAAAGTTCCTCTCTATTGTGGGGAAACTATCAGTATGTTGACAGTAAAATGAAGTGAAGACAGTGAAATTCCCCACCCTGTGGTGAGCTTAAGTGAATCAACAGCCCATGATTTCCCAGTCTGTTGAATAATAAGATAGACTGATGGGAAAAAACATTTTTTCAGGAAAGGGGATAGTAGAACAAATGAGTTTGAGAACTTCAAAGTTTCGAGTCTTTCTTTTTCCTCCCCATACTCTGCAAAAATACCTGAAAAAAGTATGGAATATATATATAAATCTATAAAAATTCATAAAAGAGGAAACAGGACAATTATCTATAAAAGAAACCATGTGCCCTGACATTGGTGACATACATCTTACAAATGATATGCCAAATAAAAAAGATCAATGACTGGCTACTGTACACCTATGGGAATAGTGGCTATCTTTTGATGTGTGTGTACCCCCAAGAAATTAGTCCTATCAGGGCAAAAATGGGTCTTCATAGCCCAGTTGGTAGAGCACTTGGCTACTGAATGGGGATCCCAGGTTCAAATCCTGGTGAATACTGCTGGAACCAAAACTGAGGAATTTTCTGAGCACTGTATCTTCCTGAAAAATGGTATGTGGCACAAGGAAAGTATCTTGCCCCTCTACCATGATGTCATTTTCACATGCCTTTGAACTTAGTAATAGGTGGGCTCTATCCACAACTAATAAATTAACCTGAGTGCTGGTTACTGTCATTTTTATGGCAGAAGTGTTTAGGACAATAAGTCAGACCAAAAATGGTGAAATGAGCAAGTTTTGGAAAAAGATTCCATTTAAATGAAACCCAGCATCATCTTAATATGGCATTTTGATGTATTTACAGTTACAATGGTAAAACATGCATACAAACAACTCTTACTGGTAAAAATTACCTCACAATTAACATAAACCATCCAGTCCTTTACAAAATTAAGCAATACATTCCAGCTGATTGCTTATAAAAATAATTGTTACAAATAGTATCTATAAAAAGGAAAAATAGAAAGCTTTGTATCTTGTAAGAGTTACATTTATTCTTTCAGTGGATACTTTTGTACTAACTCATCTAATAGAGATGTCATAGTAGCCAAGTCGCCAGGTTCAGTCATGAAGTGTTTCCCTGATTTTCTTAAATACAGATCAACATCAGAACTTTCAAACTTTGACAGAAGATCCAATGAAACCTTATAAGGAGCATCTCTATCCTGAAATTAAAATTGATAAATTACTTCCTTAAAGTGATCATTACACATATAGTTAAACAATAAATATAACTATTTACATATAAAATAAATTTATACTTTGCTATGAAATGATAATTTGTAACAGAGATCAATGGGAACAAACGCCAATGCACTGAAATGAAATGTACTGAAATTCTTAATCTATGTCAAGAAAAGAATAATGAAATGTAAGTAACAAGATGGGTTGGCATCTGAAGTCAGTTTTGGATTGTGCAGAGATTTATCAAAAATGGCACATATTTACTGTAAAATTTATATTTAGATCTTAACGTAATAACTACCATTTAATTACAGATAATAAAAATATGGATTTTACATTAATTAATCTTACAAAGTTATTACGATGTAAAAATTATCTCATCACATGCATCACTTAGCCCCTAACATATTCCAAAGGGATACAATTTAAATTTCATTTTACAGTAATGGCTGACATGTTGGTACATACTACATGCATTTAAAAAAATAAACTGAATACCCAATGATATAAACAGGTACTTTTTAAATTCATGGCACAAATTAGTGATTTATTTACTAAAGAAAACATGAAAAAAAATCCTTTTGCTTCAATAATAATCTCTATTTTTGATCTTCAGACTTATCCATGATAAGGAATTAAAAACTAATATTTAACATGCATTCTTAGTTTGAACGGCAGCAGCTATATATTAGAATGGGAGGAGAAAATATCCCAACAGTACTCAACAAATATTGTATTTGTATGAGATCACTCTACAAAGAATCAAATCAGGTGATGATGCACTTACTGCATATCAGAAGATGCTTGGGAGATTTAGACCTGTATTTTCAATAGAGCAGGAACAGCAGTTGAAAGAATAATCTTAGTTATTAAAAAAGTACTTCTTGCTCCCTTGCATTATAATATACTGAAAGAATTCATTTCCAAACAATATCTGCAGATAGGCATTAGATGAGCTTGGTTCAAAGGATTTATGAAGAGAAATTATTATATTTCTCTTAGGAGGCCCAAAAACATTTATGCTACCTATGCCCCTTTTAATAAAGTGTAGGTATATTTTTGAACAATAAAAAACATACATGATTAATTATATGTATTTTTTGCTTTAATATATTAGCAGACAAAATCAGGTATCAGACACATCTAAATTCCTTGTTCAGAGCATGAACACAAACACTTATTGTCAAGTAAAGCTTAAATGTTCCACTCTGGACATCTCTACCAACACACAAAAGTGATCAAGTAATGAAAATGCACCAGAAAAGCCTTTAACTGCACAGTTATAGCCAAAACAATAGGCCAGTACTGAACATGTTTTGTCATAGTACGAACATGCTCATTTCACACTAGAGAACTATGATTAAAAGAAACCTCTACCTTGGTATGTTACCAATAATTACTATCAAAACAGTGACCAGATAATTAGATCTACGGCAACAAATAATAGAATCCTACCAGCATTCCATGCAAAATTCTAATTGGAGACATTATTGGAATTTTCTCCTTCAAATTAATGTGGTGCTTCACTGATTCAACTGCAAAATCCTTCCTCAGAAAAAGATCATTAAAGTAGACACATTCTCCATCATCTAGGGCCTTTTTTTGCTAAATATATACAATATAAAAAAGCGTTAT
The DNA here is from genome assembly GCA_011762765.2 of Rhinocypha anisoptera. NCBI lineage: Eukaryota > Metazoa > Arthropoda > Insecta > Odonata > Chlorocyphidae > Rhinocypha > Rhinocypha anisoptera. Next base: position 13,882 of record WURS02179774.1, read on the forward strand.
ATACGCATAAAAATTATGAAATGATCCTCAAGCGATTAACATTATCCTTAAATTAATAAAGGCACAAATAGCTCAATACTAACTTAGATAAGAGAAATATTTTGATTAAATTCCATTTTTTCTAAGAACTAATGAGTGAAACAACATTTCCACTGTGAAAACTCGTCATTAATTACAGAGTTAAAATTTGTATGGGAAAATGTTAATAACATCAAGATAATGACCTCTGGTGGAAGTTTGTCGTAGAAAATACCATAATAATACTGAAAAAAGTTGAATCCTGGTGCCACATACAAAATTGAATGCAATTTTTCTGGCATTTCAATTGCTATCTTGCTGGAAATCTGAAATGTACAGAGAAAACAATTATAGAACAACAGAATAGTCACGATTACAAATTTTATTGAGTAAAGTATTTAAAATAAATTACTGACCCATCCACCCATACTGAATCCCACATATATAACAGGGGTTTTGCATATTGTTTTTACTATATTTCGAAGGTCATCGATCCAGTGCCCAAAAGAGACCTTTTCAATATTCCCAGGGGATTCTCCAATCCCTTCAAAATCAAATCTAATAGAATATTCAATAAATACCAAAGCATCTGGGCCGTTCGTATATTGTGCAACCAAACCTTACGAACCTAATAAAAGTTAGCTGTGTTGATTCACAAAACTTATTTAGGGAAAGTGCTTTAATTTCCTCCATAGTGTTCAACATGCCCGGCACATACACGACCGTGGGTTTCTTTTGATTCCCTACTGTCAATTTATACGCTATTTTTCTACCGTTTTCCAAGTCTAAATATTGCGTTGGAATTGATGACATATATTTTCTATCAAAAATAGATACTTTCACATTACTTCGGGATTTTAGAAACTGAATTTTCGGTTCGTACCTGTTACACACTTGAGCAGCTGTTTCTACAGAAAATGCTTTCATACATAAGGCACACAATACATTCTCAGGAATTAGTATATGTTTTCGCGTCGCGGGCTTAGTTCCAAAGAGAGTATATTTAGGTTGCGACAGCGCTCCAAAAACTAAACTATTTATACGATGCATTTCAGTGATGATACCGAAAGACAATTAGCAAAATATGAGAAACTTCACCAGCCTGCCTAAATCCTTCCGATGGAAACAGGTCGGTCGAGAACTAGAAATAAGGAAACAAAATAACGCCCCTGAAATAACACTTCTTGCACAATGAGATGCACTCTTAACAAATTATTAAAGCACGCGAGGTGGATGACACCTTTTAGAAATTAAATTACAAATGGGATATATTTTTTTAACACTGCGTCCACATAATCGTACACACTCCTATCATTTGACGTGAACGATGACAACGTAAAAGATTACAAAATATTATCAGGTTTCTTTCATAATCGTTCCTCTCATGTTACCGTACTGCCACGTGCTGCCACAACTTGTGTGCGGCAAGTGCGTGCTATCCGTGTTTTTTTTCAAAATTGGCGGGTTACGCGAAGTAGAATAAGGCGTATGTGGACAGCTGTACTAGATATATAAAATGTCATGAACTGTGCAGTCCGTTCAGTTCGCATGCAGACAGCTTGTGCGACAAAACAATACATACCTCAAAACACAGGAGAGAAATTGTATCCCTAGAGGAATTAATTTTAATAAGTTGGAAAGATACATATGTAGCTTTTAAAGCACCACTAATTTGTTCCTTTAAGAAATTCATATATATTCCTGTAAAATAGCAGAAATATATACATTCAATAAAGTTTTGGTCTCAAAATTTTATAAATTAAATTGAGAGTCATCGTATTACGTTTATAAAGTGTTTAAAATATTAAGAACAAGAAGTTGGATCTCTTTTTAAGAAATATCTTAAGGAATAACAGGAGACAGGAAGGCAATCACTTGATTGCCAATATTTGTCATACTACCATCAATTACAAGTACTCTTGTCTTTTAATTCCATCAACAGCAATATGATTTTAGTGATTACTAATTATTTAGTGGTCCAGGTTAGGAGCTATTACTCTTTATATCTAAGGGCTATCTCACTGACAGACTGCAGTATGTACAGGTTAACAATACTCAGTCACTGCTTTTGAGAGCCAGCTATGGTGTTCCTCAAGAGTCTGTGCTTGTTCTCTTACTCTTTTTGGTTTTGGTAAACAAGCTTCCTGACAATGTTCCCTGTACTTCTCTTCATTATGCTAATGATACCACCTTTCAAATGCAATCTAAATAAGTTAAATGATACTTCCAAGCATTCAAATTCTATCTTGTCAGAGGAATGAAGGTGGTTCACTGCAAGTGGTCTTTCCTTATATAATAGGAAAACCCAGCTGGCAACTTTCTCCCTGAGCCCATATGACTCCCTGTCAACATAAATCTGCTTGGCTTTGGTCTGTACTACAAACTACAATGGACTTCACACATATCTGCTTGCATCACAAAACTTTCCAAAGCCATTTACATACTTCCCAAGTTGAAATCACTGGTCCTGAGGGACCACTTGATATCTACATTTTTTTACTTTTTTTCATTGCCACCTCTCATTAGGCATGGAACTCTGGGGGCATACTCCTGCAATTAAAATACTCTACAAAAGAAGGAAATCAGAATTATCTTCAACTCCCACCCCAGGGATCACTAGCAACCTCTTTTAATGTAGCGTGACATCATAACTGTCTATGGGCTATATAATTTCAAATGCTTTTGTGATGTCACGGTAAGAATTGACTCCTTTGAAACAGGAGCTCTGATTCATCACCACAACACAAGGAAAAAAGTCAACCTGGTGATACCCCAATGCTGATTATCTAAATCCTATGAATCATTTGATGTTTTAAAACTAAGGTTTTTTAACCTCTTACCTCAAGATGCTATATCAGTATCAATCTCAAAGTTTTAAAATGTATTCCACTCATGTGTATTATCAAAAGCATTTTATTTTCTTGATGAATTCATGGATTGTTATCTCATGGACATGAATTTCTAATACCCTCTGTTCACAATTTTTTACCATGACTATTACAATTGTATATGTTAATTAATATCTAATTCAAAATTTAATATACACATCATTGATTGTCAAAAAATTTCACTTTCTGTTTTAAGAAAATATTTACTGTTGCTGTTTATTGTTTTACTGATTTTTCATCCTTCTCAGGAAGTGTCTTTTAACCATTTCATGCCAAATGACCAATATATTGGGTATACAAAATCATTCTGCCAGTACGGATGACCTTTATTTTGGTAATTTTTCCTTTACTTTCACACTTGTATACATGGGATGCATACCAGTTTAGGAGTCCGGTGCAAAATGTTTAATAATGGATTTTTGAGATTTTTATATCTCATGCGAAATTTTTTATCTCATAAGTATCCAAATAAAAATGAGTGGAGATGAGGCCAAACCTGTGAGTTGGGAATGTTCTATCACAGTCACTGCATGGTTAAACTTACTGTTAATGTATCAAATGACAGAATTTTAAAGGATATTCACTGGACGATATATAAGTCAGTTACATTTACACACACATTATGTTACATGTAATTTATATTAGTATGTTTAACTATTAGTAAATTTGTAACTCCAAAACTTTTGTGCTCTTGACTTAAATTTCCTCACACAGAAAAACTGCTGAACTGTAGTTCAACTCCTGTTTTTTTCCAGTCTAATGTGTGATATCTTCTTTTGTTGGGAAATGCAGAGAAGTTGCTACTCAAGGAATGAGTCTCTATAAATGAATATAGGTGTAATTTTTACTTAAGTGAACTAGTGTATGACAAAGAAGTATATTGTCAATGATTATTCATTTTTAAAAGTTGAAATATTTAAAACATTTTTTTGCATTAATTTTTTAGTTAACTTGAATAAAATGGATAATCCTTACCATACAACTATTACATAATCATGATTTGTACCTACCAAGATTTCATTTATAATTGGGCATAATAATGCCATTACTTTTTCAGCATAGTTAACTATTACAATTGTGATATCATTAAAGATCTATAAGATAAATGATAGAGACTAGTTCTTTTAATTCTTTAATTTGATAAAAATTATTGTACAAATGTTTATATTTGACATCAGTATGGAAATATTACATTTGCCTTAATTGAATAGTTTAAGTTCCACAGAAAAGTTTACCCAGTTCTCTAAAATTTGTTATATTTTGAAAATAAGAGTCACCATTGGAATTTTATTCACATGCAGGCTAAAGAGTAAAACTTTGACCTCAAAATATTGTTATATGTTTCATAATTACATTTTGCCATTGGCAACACACTAGTACTGAATATAGAACTGAATGAATTTGGAAAATATTTTGATTGTGTTTTATAGGTGTGTGGTGAAGACATACTAATGTGATATTATATAATGTAATTTTTTACCCTGAAAAGCATTTTTATTCATAAGTGAGTGCAGAATGTACTTAATTTTGAATGGCAAATGTCTTTATTTGCCAATAGATGTATTTATATATACAGTTTTCATTCATGCTAGTTAAACAAATGAATAAGGAAGAAATTATGTACAAATTGAGCTGAGGCATGGATAAAAAAATCAAATGTTTCATTATACACATCTCAACTCTGAGGTCACATATTGACTTATTATTGTTTCAATGATAAGGGTTTGTTATTTTACTACCATAAATATTATAAGCCTCCCTTAATTTGAAATAGGTTTTCACAGAAAAGTAATTTTTATTTTTGATTCTTTGTTGGATCACACTTGATCTTGGAGAACAAGAATAATATAACATTTATAACAATTATTTCAAAATATTTGAAAATTATGTTTCAACTAAGAAGCTGCTCTCACATAATGGGAATTAATATGGCATAAATAGTTTTTTAGACTCAGTTATATTCAATGTTCAATATTTAAAAATTTCTCCAGGGGAACTATTAACAAAATTGTTGTAGGATTTTGGATCTTTCATGCTTTTATGAGTGTTTGTAGCACATCATCTTGAAGATTGATGAAAAAGGAAGTTTTTCATGATCCTATGGTCAACAGACTGCTTAGGCATTTTTTAGAAGAATGTATTTTGATCTTGTACATTGTTATTATTACTCTATGGCCGCATTGACAACTGGTCAATCATACCCTTATGTGTGTATATATATATATATATATATGTGTGTGTGTATGTATGTTTGTGTATGTGTGTGTAACCTTCTGTTGCTTTCATCTACATTTATATTTTCAGCTGTACCTTCACATAAATGATAATACCTTTTGCTGACATTGTTACCATGGTACAATTCATTATGAAAAATGTATAACAATTTACAAATGGGGCCTGAGAGATGGGCTCTGCATTAAAATAGAAATCAGGATTAGAGTGTACACCTTTCCTCCAGTTGGCACAATCCCAATTATCCTTAATAAATAACTGAAAAATCCATTTCATTAATCTGGAATAATTCTAGATAAAATCTATGTTTTACAAGAGAAATAGAGGACGTAGCAACATCTGTGAAAAAGGTAAAATCTGGATTTGCTTGAAATGAAAAGTTTGTTCTAAGTGAGTTGCAAGAATAGAAGATTAATCTAGATTTGATCCTTCTTGTGCTTTTAAGGTGGTGACTGAAAAATTCAACAAAAGTATTAGATTTTACAATAATGAAATTTAAATTCCCACAAAACACTCTTAACTTCATAATGAGTATTTAAAAAATATAAAGTAGTAGTATTTTTGTATCATAGTGTGCTTTGATGGCTATGGTGATTTTGCATCTCTTCAAGTCATAGTAAAAACCCATCTGGACAAACACGTGCTCTGGGTGGGACTTGAATCCACGATCTTTGGGTTAGCCAGTGGGCAAGGCTAACCCAGTCAGTTAAAATATAATGTAGAAGGAAAATATTGTTCTACTTAACTCTGTTGCTTTTTTTAGTGTAGGAATTTCAAGTCATTATTTCTTGAGTCAGGGTTAATTTGCTACGTTGCTTTGTCTTTACAATGAAAGTTGAAGGCCATAGTATAATATATCAATGTACAAAAATACTATAATGAAACTATTCCATGATATTTTAATATACTGATTCAATAAGTGTTCCCTGCAAGAATTAGGCTAATGTCAAAAAGAAACTTTATCCCTAGTTTATTTGACTAGCCTTAAATACTTCAGATTTTATGAAGCATAACTGGTATAACTCCTTGTCTAGAGACAAGAGGCCAGACATGTTTTGGCACTTTTATACTGGTGGTGAAATAATGTTCAATTTACAATTTTTATTAAAAGAGCCAATCACGATCCATAATAATAGTCTGTTACATCCACTGATGATGTTTCTATGATGGTATAATCAGCCCCTTCACAAATGAGAAAATTGTCTGGAAGATGGAGAATTTGATCTGAAAAAAGAATGGATTGTAATATTAGTAGGCTTTACAATACTCATGATGAAGCACTGGAAAACTGATATGAGGGATTACCAGAATAATTTTGATAGAGCAAAATTGCTTTTTTATGATAATTAATTGATTGAGGGATTATTGTGTTAAATGCTAAACTGCAAGAGATGTATGCACTCTTAATTTAATGTTGTTACAGATAATACATAGTGTAAGAAATGAGTTTGGCTTTAAAATAGCTTAACCATAGGCTGAGAGCACTGGATTTAAGACAGCTTGTTCAACATTTTACAAAGGGAGTTATAAAGGAATATGCCAAATGGAAAACTTTGAATTAAAAAAGTTTATGGGCCCAAACCTAGGGTTTACAGAGTCGGAGAGAAATGTAGTTCAACACCTCATCTCAACAATAATGTTCTTTTGTAAGCAGTTAAATGGTTAAAGTTTATTGCCATGCATTTGTTAAAACAAAGTGTATCTGAGTGATATATTTATGTTTATGTTTATATATATATATATATAAAACCGGAAAAAATATATATATAAAAATATAATCACTTCCAAAAGGTTCACAATGTGAATAATATTGGTTCGAACACTAATGAAACGTACAGAGACACAGGACACAAAAAGAAAAAAACTCACAGTGGTGAAGAATTTTCGGTGGCACCACCACCTT
>WURS02179882.1:0-20920 GCA_011762765.2 Rhinocypha anisoptera
CAACTACACCTCGAGAAAGACCACCGTGTGGTCGAAATTATTGGAAAAAACTTGTGAGCGATATTTTTCTGTGTCCTGTGTTTTTCGTCGCCACCCCTGTGGCTGTGTTATTTATATATTTGTATATATATATATATATATATTTTTTTTTTTCTAATAAAACTCACTAAGTAAATAATGGCATCAGTTAAAACGACTCTAAAAGTATCATTTAACAACTACACAAGCTATTTCAATTCCAGAGAGTAACCTCTCCATTACAATGGAATTCATTTAAAGTGAAATTAGGTTTAGAAGTCCTGGTCATTCATATTGTTTTGTGCCAATTGTTTCAGTACTTTTATAACCAGTTTAGTATGCAAAAAGATACTGCAGAATTTAAAAACCTAATATTAATGAATATCAATCTTTGATTTTATTTCTTTATTATTATTTCTTACAGCATTAAATCTCTCTATAGTTCTGATTGTAAAAAGGGGTGGGGCTCTAGTTTTGGCCACATGGAAATACATATTTGCAAAGAAAGAATTAAATGAACAGTATTAATGGGAAAGGGGAGGTGAAAGGGATTAAGGACTAGAACGAGGGAAAGATGAGGACTGAGAAGGGATGGTGCAACAACTCGCTCATTTGCTCACTGGAGAATCGCTTAACAATGGGCACCATTGGGACCAACTTGTTATTGGAGTATCTGAGGGTAAATATGAGATATAACTGGTGACCACCAGAAGAGAAGAAAAAGGACGGGATGTGGTGTGAGGAAAGGAAAGTGAAGGTTGTAGGAATGAATGAGGAAGGGTCAAAGTAGAAGGGAGAAAGCAACATCATTTTGATGAATAAGTCATTTTCTTCAGGCAAAAAGAATTCTGTAATATCCTTATCTGTATGTAACTTGAATCAGATATGCTGTTCCTTCAAATTAGCCATTACAAAATTGCAAATACAAGAATGAAAATCTGTTCACCAATTAGTAACCCTTCCAGTGAAGCGGCTTAGTATAGTAACTCACCACAAATATACAAAACCTAGATTATTTTGACAGTAACTGGGTTTGTTTAAACACATGATTAACATTTTGGGAACTTTTGGGTAGTACCCTATATTACATAAAACTACTACAAAACAAACTTCAGGTTGATAACACACTGATAATGGTTATTACTTTTATTTGTTGGGTTATATTTTTGATAATGCTTTGTGTATGTTTCCTCTTCCATCTTTAACTATAATTCCAATCTGTTTAAACACAATTCAGTATGACATTTATGTATGTGCATTTAAGTCTCAATGCATTAAGTCTTAAATGGAAACAGAAGTCATTAACTGTATTGGAGTTCAAAGAAGACATTCATGAAAAGCCATATGTCTGAATATACTTTAAAACATGACATACAAATTTGGACTGAGAATAAGTTAAGAAGGTATTAATGAAAAGCTATATGTCTGAATATACTTTAAAACATGACATATAAAGGTGGAAACTTTATGTGATAATATTCTTGTGTACTGTTTGGATGAAAGTCATGAACTACTTGAAAACCAAGTAAGTCCAAATGAACTCTCAAAGATGCTGAAGGCTAAATGGCACTCAAAATATGTAACAAGCAAGTATACAAAAGATAAGGAAAGATAATATAGGGCAAAACTATATGGATTGATTCCACACTGAGATCCAATTGAATGTAACTAGGGAATTAGGGGGTTATAGAAGACCAAACACAAACATATAAATCAAATGTGAGAAAAGGGAACTATCCAGGTGTATGACAATTCTGTGGAAAAGTGCTGTTTTTATTCTCAGTATGAATCTCTTCCACCACATCACTCCTGATTCAGTGAAAATTGTTTACATTGCAATTTAATAGGCATTTTTCTGAAAAGGTATCTTGAAGGTATCTAAAGTGTTATCGATATTATTCCCATTTCAGTTTTTAAAAACTTTCCATATACATACATCCTTTCAGGTTCTTGCATGACTACCTCAGGAAGTGTTGATTGATTTTTTACTTAGGGTAACTATATTTCCCCCTGCCACATTCCCTTGTGGTGGCTTGCAGGGTATTACATAGACGTATATAATGAAAATTTGATTTTTGTCAAGATGATTTTGGTAAAAGTGTGAAATTGAAGAGACTTTTCTCTCTTGCTTTTAGCAAACATATTGTCTATTTTTCTTCCAGTGTAACATGGGATGTGACTGACAAGTTATATTTGTCTCATTGAGAATGTTCAATACAAGAGTAGGAACATTATTCATTCAACATTATGATAAAGTAAACAACACTAAAATGCTTTAAGGAAACCTTATTTACAGGATCTTTGTCTGCATCAAAAATATTAAAACAAGAAAAAGGGGCTTGAATTCACTCTTGAAGATCAATCAATTCATTACTAGCATATTGGCAAATCAGACCACCACCAACCACAGTAATCAACCCAAGGTTTGTTTGTTGTATGGGGGTAGAACTCACCTAAGTACACACTAACAGAATCTGAAATTAGCACATCAGGATAGGGGGGTGCAGTTCCTTCCCCTGTACCACCTGTGGTGTCTCAGAAAGATCTGGTACCCAGAATGTTACTCAGCTTGGGTTTGAGTAGTAGTATTTTTGTTTATAGGGTGCTTCGATGGCTATGGTCATTTTGCACCTCTTCAAATTGTAGAAAAAACCCATCTGGACAAACACAACACTCTTGCCCTAGGCAGGATTCGAGCTCGCAACCTTTGGGTTAACCGGCAAGTGTTCTACCTCTAGGCTAACCTGGTCGGCTGCATGGGTTTGAGTTGGAGCTGGAGGCGTAGAGTCATTACTGGGACTAAGGCCCATGCCCTCTGTTCAATAGTCAAGCTCTCTACCCACTGGGCTACAATGATTTCAACCATCAATTAATAATTGTTGAAATCGTTCCTATAATAATAATTATAAATATTTTCAAATGAATGATAACAGTTATAATTTCAATTCTCTTAATTTATTTTAAACGTATTTGTCATGTCCCATCTATTTCCATTGGTTCTTTCTTGTCTCTGACATCATTATTGTGATTTCCTGATACAAAATACATACCTCCTCAAAATAGATTAGTATGAATAAATATATTGTTACTGGCTTGGATTGAATTTTGAAATACTGGTTGTTGCCCAAAATGCTACAGCAACCAATAAACTGAAAGGAAACCCCACTAACAACTGGGACACCCAAGTTCAAAAACTAGTCAAATCAAATTTTTTCTGATAGGATCTACCATAATTTTTTTCATTTCTATTCCTACATGTATGATTGTTCACCATATGGACTACAGCCTTGACACAGTGAAAGAACCTACGAGTTCAAATGACTCCTTGAGTTGGAGCAATGATTATTTCTCCTTGCTGGGTCACCCATTCCAGATAGGCTGAAGAGTAAGAGACAACAAGAGGTTGAAAGTCTCTTCCTCCATGAGGCAGCTGCAAATGCTTCTCATCCCATGGTGGGGTAATGGCCATAATAGATGATAGGGTCAAGTAAAAAAAAAACTATTGAGGGAGCAACAGGAGATCATCTCAATTATTTTATTCCTAAGAACATGATGACTGACTTAATATTAAAAATGAATCCTGGTGGCTGCAGGACACCCCAATGGGGCAGGCTTCATGCTTTGCAGTGGGGAAGGCAAAACTTCCAGGATCACCGACTCATGAAAGCTTAGAAAACACAAGTCAATGGAAACAGATAAAGAAGAAGATTGGAATGATTATAATAGGGACTTGAACTGTTGTGATGACTTGTAGTTTAGGAAAGAAAATCAAACTTGAGGTGGAGAAAGGAGAAGTAGATGTACTAGGTCTGAGTGAGATAGAATGAAATGATAATGAATATTATGAGTGATAGCTATAGGGCAATAGATCGTGGAGGGGAGGAAAGTGAGCATGTTGTCACCATAGTTCTGAGGTGTGAGCTATCGTCTTTAAATTGAGATTGAAGGGAGAACCCTGTAGCAAATGTAAGGAGATGAACTAGAGGCTCATTTCCAGAAGGAAAACCAGTCAGTACAGTGCTAAACCTCATTATTTGATAAAGGGGTGATATAGAGAGTCCTATATCAAAGCACTCTCTCCCTATTGATGGTAACCAGTTAACTGAAACTTCAATATAGGAGTCTCTAGATCACTCATTTTATTAAATAAGGAGGCTTAGCATTGCACCAAATGGTATACCTACCAGCAAGAGTTGCTAGTTCACCCCTTACATTGACTACAGGTTCTTCCTTCAATCTCAAGCCAGAGTTCTGATAAGAAATGAGGAAGAGCTGACCCTTAATGAACTTTTCCCTAATCCTAAAATATCAAGGCTAATCACCATGAGGAAGAAGTACACAGGGTATATGATTAAGAACAATGCTGGCAGAAAGAATGTAGTAGTGATGGGTGGTTAGAAAACTGTCTAATATAAAGAAAGGGATGGGAATGAGATGAGAGAATATGGTTTAGAGTAAGCAAATGAGTGTGGACAGAAAGTTTTGAGATGTTGACATGATGGAGAATGGAGAAAGTTAAGTGATCAAGGAGGAAAGAAAAGAAGCTCTGTGAATGGTAGAGGAGAAGGGGTAGTTGATGTAAATCCAAAGAATACAGGAAAGTCTATGGGATGTATAGTTAGAGTTAATGGATTCTTGAAAACTTTATTAGAGTAGAATTTTGGCTAGGCAAGGAAGAGATAGTTGGGATTTTAGATACACTCATGGTTGGTAGGAAGTATGTGAAAATGAAAGTGATTTTTCATAATGCAAGGTATGTTTTTTATTCCTTGAGCTTCTCCTAAATCTACATTAACTAATAGATTACTAATAAGTATGCATAATTGCTTGAATTACAACTGAAGTTCTGCTTTATGAAGTATTACGATGTGTTTTATTATAACTTTATGCTAATTTCTTTCACTGATTATATTTTTTATGACACTGTTTCATGTGAAATTTTGTGGAAGTCTATCATGCTTGGAGTTAAAGAATGAACTTTGCAATTTCTATTTAAATAAATTTATTTGGGCACTACAAAGTTCATTCTTTCACCCCGAGATATTTATTATCACACTTGTCTAAGATCTATTTATGCCATATGTTTTGGTGTTGTGCTAGGTACTATCCACCCAGACCACTTTGTCAAAAAGTTTCAAACAACCTGCCTAAAATGAACCAGTTCTACCGATTTATCATGTTTTAGTAAGCATTTGCCATATCTATTTCTTTATCCTATACCTTTATCATCTATTGATCTAAAATTGTAAGATGTTTTGCATATCGTCAAAAGACCTAACCCTAAGTAGGCAAGACTACACTGAATTAGTGAAAAATCGTACCTTACTTTCATCGACCAACTTAATCTAAAGTATCGAAAATTTTCAAAATTGATATAGCATTTTCTTAAAATGGCGTAATCAATTAGAGTACTAGGAGCTGAATTACCACTTTCTTTTATGAAAGGCAGCAGAGCAAATTCCGTGAAGATATGCGGTCATGTGACGTGAGGAACGGATGCAAATTTCGTTGTTCGAAAAAAAGAAACCTTAAGAAAAATCGACAACTCATGGAAGTAATATCTTACAATTTTACCTTTGAAATTTTTACGATTTCGTGAATCGCGAGTTATAAGATCTCCTATTGCAGTCTCGTCTTGCACTCTCATATTACAAACGATTCCATTCGACGAGTGTTCGGAGTGATTTTTAGCTTCCTGTAACTCAAACCACCTCAAATAATGAGTACATAATTATCAGCCTTGGAAAAACTTTCCGTGTCCATTCTTTGTGCCCTCTTTGCCATACTTTTCTCGCGTCTCCACAAAATGTTTTTTCGTTTATACCTTAATAATTTTTGTTTTAACCCTTATACGCTCAAGGCACAGTCTAAACTATGCTCGATAGTCTACAGGTTTACTGTGCTCAAGGTGCCAACATATCGACGCTTTAGAGAATTTCTCTCGGGTCTTCCACCAGGTAGTGTCTCCATTGCAGCCTACGCGTCGTTTCGATTCCCGACTAGTTCGTCGTCCTCAGGGCTTCAGAAATGCTAACCGAAATTCTTGAGTTCGTTTCTTTTTTTTCAGCCATCAATATGATCAATCGGGATGAGTACTCTCATTCTGAAGCCCTGAAGATGATGACCGAGTCGCGGATCGAAATGTAGGCTGCAGTGGAGACATTCACCCGGTGGAAGACCCGAGAAGAACTCTCTCAACAGATACTCCGGGAAACATCTTTTATCGTATCGACTATTAAACTTATTCGAAATTTATTATTTGCCGCAAATTAGGTAAAAAAAAGCTCCCCAACTGTAAATGATATGTTTCTTCATTTATTCGTTTGAAATGGGAGTCTTCTTTATGAAACAAACGAACGTTACACAAATAATAGTATTTGAGTCCTTCCTCATCTATCAGACCCTACTTCGCAGTTTGACGTCATCAAAAAATTTGTTCGCGTCCGTAGGTTAAGTACTCATTCCTCCTCCTTTCTTTCAAATGAACTGCTTATTCTGCATTTCCACGTGTTATCATCCGTATGCTATAATACATGATATGAGAGGAAATGCTGGGCGAAATTCTGAGTCTGTTTCTTTTATATTTTGAGCCATCAATATAATCAGTCATGATGAGTAATCTCTGGTTCAACCTTGTAGTCTATCTAGTATAATTCGCTGGTGTTATGATGCGCTACAATTTTGTCGAATATGATACTGTGGTTTTAGCGTAGGTTCATTTGATATCTATGTAATATGAGGTCACAACTCCTGGTATTAATTTTCCTCCGTTCTCCTTAGCGCTCGAGAGATTTTTTCTTTCGTCGGGTTGTACAGATGTTTCAAGAAGGACGCGTGCCATTCCTCGTGTGCTTTTGTGTGTTGAATACTTATTATTTTATTGGATTTATTTTTCAGTTCTTCGGAAACTTTATTTGCATTAAAAATGATGTTGTCTCGGGCTGATAATTTTTAAAATCTCATTATGGCAGGCCCTTCACGAAAAATTAAAAAGACCGGCAAATAAATTGCTGATTATTTAGGTGGTACGCCAGACGAAAGTGAACCGCTTTTCTCACAAGTAATTGTTACAGAACATGAAAGTGAGTTAGGGTCCGACAGTGGCTCTTTTATCCGTCCGTATTAGCTCTTTTTATTTTTTTATTTATCCCGAAGAACAATCATTCAGTGCACTACCACAGACTATACTAGTTTAGTATGTGGCACTACTAAGGAAAAAGAAAATGAAACTGTGGTTGAGATGAACGAATTCTCGTAATGTATTCTGAATATAGAACATAGAACAAATCTACTTTATCCTCTCACTGGTCAACATTAAATTCTAAGTGAGTTCCGTGGTTTCATGAAATGTTTTGTTACTGTCGTTTTGCAATTATTTGCATTTTTTTTTCATTTGGTGAACAACAAGGAATGCCCGAATCGTGCTGATCCTGAGTATGATCCTCATTTGAAGTACCAGCCCTTCGTTAATCCTGTTGAGTTTTTCGATCGCATGGGCGTCTCGAGTGTCGATGAGTCTTGTGGGGACGAAAAATATAACAACCTTGTTGTAATTTTACCTAACAAGAAAAATCCCTGAGTGATTGCGTCAAATTGTTACCGAGCATTTTACACAAACAGATTATCCAAATGCAGAACTGACATTGAAGAGTATGGATGTACGGTGGCCAGGCAAACTTTTTCGCATGAAGAATTATTTACAGAGGAGTTATCGCGTGTTTGTTGGCGCGTTGGATTTCTTTTTGCCTGTACCACTTGTTTGACAATTTAACTCTCTAATGACGTATATAACATGTTCTGTGAGAAAAAATAGGACATTTCTACCCGAAAAAAGATTGCAATGAGGGATAAGTTGTGCTGCCGGGCGGGGACAGCTCCTGCCTGTGGGAGAAGAACGATTTCCAAAAGGATTAGTTCTGCTTCTATCAAGTAGATTATCTGAATTAGATAAGAAAATAAAATTAATTATATATGAGAAAGAAAAAATGATGCGGAAGCCGGAAGTTACCTATAATAATGTCATGGGAGGATCGACACTTCTGATATTATAGTCTATACTTCCCTACCGGGATACCGATCAAATCCGGACCTCTTTTACTATCCTAGTCTCCTTACCAACACTTTCCAAAATTCATTCCAAATAGCAGCTTTAAAATTCTGAAACTCCCTCCCCACACCGTCCAAGAAACTCATTAAAAACAAAACTGTACAACTATATCCTTTGTCAACAATACCGTTAAGCTGTTTCCACTTACTACCTAAAATCATTATTAATTATGTAAAGTTAGGTAAAAAAGAGCATTTTTTAAATGTAAATTTCTTTTATCCTTCCGTATGTACTATTGTGTAAAAATGCTTTCCGCATGTCTTGTTCTAAGGTACTTGTATTTTTTTATAACCCTTGCTACTTGAACACTTAACCAATACTTTTCCTTGCTCAATTTTGGCATTTGAGATATTTTTTCCATATTGTATCCTGAAACCTCTTTTACCGTAGCTCAAGCAGTTATTATTTTTGCTCAAATGTACTTGTTCTTATAGGGCTTGCCATAAAACAATAAAATAATTATTCTCTCTATCTATACTTGTATGGACAAAAGAAAGGTGGATGTAAATAGTTTTGTTCATACACTTAGGATGAATAGCTGCAGTTTCTATACAGAAAATTTTACTGGGCCTGGGAAATTCCGTTCAAGGCTAACGTTTGCAATAAATATAGTTGAGCGTGCCTCAATAAGGGAAGCTACCACAAAAGTGGTTACTCAAAAAATAATTGGAAAAATTGACTAAATGTTCTATATGCAACAATAGAGATAAAAGAAAAAGATTGGAAATATATGTATTAAGCATGATAAAGGCTTGCATTGGGATTGTTTGGACAAACAAATGATGATGCGGTGAATAGCACTATGTAAAACATCTCAATAATAAAAAATTATAGTTATCCATTTTAGATATAATAGAGATAAATATGTGCTGTTCCATAACACTGTACCAATATTTGATAAGTTCAGAGGTTATGAAATTATTTTAAATATTTTTGTACCTGAGTAAAAAAACGTTTTGCAACAATTTTAATTTTTTAAAGTAAAACATGACTTTTACGAGCTAATATTTTGTAATATGTAAAGAATAATGTTTCAAGTTAATATTAAAATTTTTGACGACCTTCCCCGACAAATAGTCTGAAAAAATACTCGAAGAAAGCTTAAAAATTTCAAAACTAAGGGCTTGAGTTTCCTGGGCTCGACTCTCAAATGCCGTGAGAGCGAAAAGGTTAAAATTGTATAGGCATATCAACCCATGGATAATAAAATACCTTGGAAAACCCATCGATAATGGAAATTTTGCTGTAAAATTTAAACATTTAATAACTAGTTAATGCCTTCAATGCTTATATTTGGTCAGGAATAACTCAACACCAGTGAAACAGTAAATCGGAAGTAAAATAACATTCAGTTAAAACTATCTTCCTAAAGAAATTGTGTCAATTTCTTTATATACATGAATAAACAAAAAAATATTTTACATTGAACTTCAGTCATTACCCAGCTCCTCTCTACACTTATAGTTCTCTTGCATTATAATCTAGTGTTCGTTCATTTTGTTTCATCCTTTGGGACACCTCTGGTAGCGCCTTTGTCTGTCTTGGATGTCTTCACTGTTTATCAGACGTCCCATGAGAGTCATAAGAATGACAGTATATATGTAGTGTAAAAAATAATGGCTTCAGGCGTAACTTCGTGGACTTGCGTCATTGTAACAAATAGATACAAGACAATTAGTGATTCCACATAAAATTTATTAAAACACGACCTGGGTTTCGTCGCAGGGAGGTCTAATCAGGTAAAATATACAGTGGTATTTGTGTATATATATATACCACTGTATCCCCTGTATATTTTACCTGATGATGTGGCCTTGCGACGAAACTCGGGTAATGTTTTAATAAATTATATGTGGAATCACAAGTGTCTTGTTTCTATTTGTTACTTAAATCTTTGACCTTCGGGTCAGAAGAAGAAACAGTTGAACATAAGGTTAACATATAATGATTAATATCCACTTTCAATGACCTTTAATTGTAAATGTATATTATTCTATCACTTTATAGTATAATTAAACGAACTGCTTTTTGGTATTTTACTCGAAAACATATATCAATTACTGAACTGCTCTCTTCCAAAAGGATAAATGGAAAATGAAAAAGTTGTGCGTAGCGAAAAAGGCACTTGGTGTTTTATTTTATTATCCTTTGTCACACATTCGACTATTTTACTTTGAGAATAACACAAAAAAACTAATCTGCCACTCCGAGGAAGTCAGATTCTCGGGTTGGAAGCCAAGTAGTCATACACCTCTCCCAGTCTTACAATTTCTTTGATAGGATACTATTTTCAAATTAAAATTATTTGGCTCTACAAATAATGCGAGAAAAAGTTATTCGTCACAAGAACGATTTGGTTGAAAATATTTAATTTGAACCTTAATGGTGAGGAAAGTGTGTTAAGTTTTTAATTTAGATGTTTAACAAGTAAAAAAAAATCTTGACGAGATTAACCTGTGTATTCCATAGTTTTGATACATTTTATCATCTTAAGCCGTTTCCTCTACTGATTTTGAGTGATCTTAATGTCTGTATAATGTCATATTTATTACTCAAAATACTGGAAAAATAGTCCAAATGATAATTTTTATAATGAATGAAATCATAACCCTGGAAAGGAAGGAGACCATTTTAGTTCTCTTGTCTCATATTTTTCTTTTTTCATCAGAATACAATTCAACAATAATGTTTTTAAGATAAAAGGAGCATTTATACTCAAATCTTTGTTTTTTAAATGGAATAAATCGAAACTGATTGGTTGTTTTCCCACAATCCAGTGGCTTGAAAAAAATGTCTGTTCCTTAAAGCAAGTGGAAACATCTCTTTTCCACATTACGGTCAAGAGCGTGTGAGCATGGACATTAAGAAAGAAATTTCTAGTCCGTTCTCGCTCGCTTCTGCTCATAATTCCTGTTTACTTATGTGGAGCCCATTGAGACTTTATTGCATTAAGTAAACACTTTTTACACACATTTTACTTTATTGGTAGTCATTTTATTCCCAACTTTGATATCGAAGTTAAAGTCATTTCAACTAACGAATGATAGTGGAAACAACTTATTTTCACCTTAAATAAATTACTTTTTCTAGTTCTAAAGATCTGGGAAATCTTTCTATGGATTATAATTCGACAGCTTCCCTCCATTTGTCCCTATCTCCACATTAATTAATCACCTCCTAATATGTCTCCTTTCTTAGAATTGTCTGAATTTTCCAATGTATGCTCAATATTATGTATATTCATTGGCCTTCCTCTTTCGTGATTTTCCTTATACTTTTCCTTCCAAAACACTATCGTTGTGTGATATGACCCTTCTCTGCCTACTATGCTACTCTTCGACTTTTCTGCATTAAATATCTGTTATTCTTCCTCCCAGGCGTGAATAAGCCTGTTTATTTTTTATCTTCTTAGCACGGAGTCTGCCTTCATGTACAATGCTGCATGTGAGGATAAAAGTCTTTTTTCTTGTTTAACCTAAGGTTTAGTCTCGTAATCGGTGCAGGAATCCCATCCATCTTTTTGGTTATTTTCAGTCAAGTAGGCTTTTCCTTAGACTTTGATTACATTTTATTATTTTTCATGACTTATAACTGGATATACATTTATATATAAACATATTCCTCCAACTGCCTACAACTCCAAAGCTAATGGGATAGGTAAGAGGTTGGGACTCCATGCTACTAAAGAAAAGTGTTCACACTCATGACGTCAGTATATTGCTTAGTATTCAGTTCTAAGGAATCCCAATCGAGTTTAACAAGAATTAGAACCGATAATAAAATATTGGCTACCATGCTGAAAAACGACCCGGAAGTTTCTCGATACGTCATTATCTCGCAAAGTGTATTTCAGTGCCATACAATGAATGCAATTGATCTCAGAGCTAATATTTAAAAAATTACGATCGTTTTACGATTTTCGGTGGGCTATGATAAATTTCAACAATATGGTGTTCTTGTTATATTCTGATCCAACCTTTTGGTGTAAAAAATGTTTTTGCAGGAGAATTTTCGCAGTGCCATGGAGAGAAAACATGATCGAGTCATTGGTAGCAAGCTAAAAAAATAATATATTAGATGATAATGTAGACCAAACTTCTTTTGTTCATACGTTATATAAATTTAAATAGATGAACCAATAACAGAGAATTGAGAATGGCCTCGCAAATCTCATTCGGTGAGATAATTTCCTTGATTCAGCCATTTTAACATAACAAGTTTATATGGTTGAAGAAATTTTCGTTGGTTTTTTCCTCCTGCCCTTATATGTTTCAAACTACAATCGCCCAAATGTGGGAGCGAATGAAACGAATTTTATTTGTATTAATATAATATTCCGATTTTGTACCATTATTGCAAGTGAAACTTTTAAACTTGACATACTGTTCAAACTAAATAGTAACACTTTTAGTAACGTCATTTTTTTCCTAAATTCGTATTCTATTATTTTCCTAATCGAAAAGAGACAAATGTTCGCTAATATTCACGGACTGGCACATGAATCTTCTTGAACTTTTTTTGTATTTCTATCATCGGTGTTTTTATCAGGGTTTACCTAAAAACATCGCGCTCAAAGCTCGCAATATCTCATTGCACGCATACCACTCGTGGTGTAACGAGATATACCGCACCATGTGGGCTAGAATGCGATGGAGCAGTTGGACTGTAAGATTTATTTTTGTCGGATTCTTAGACTTCAAGATTATGAGGCATACTGAAAAGGATCTCGGGTGAAGCGGGTGATTTTTTTTCAGTATCTAGGGGTCAATTTGTAAAACAAGTTCCAATTTAACATCATTTTCGTTAATTTCCCTTTTTTCGCCATAGTAACGTAGAGGAGAAAAAAAAAACATTTTTAATTTGGTGATGTTGCGATGAATTTTGAATTCAAAGCAACTTCATTCCGACAACATTTTGACTTTAGTACACTGATGCATCGTCATAGCCATTTTTCTCTTAATTATGCCGCTGTAATGAGTCTATAATGGCCAGCTTTTGAATACTTCTCCTATTGCACATAGAGAAGTTGAGGTTTCATCTTGTCTAAGGGTATTCTCAGATCTCTCACAGATATCATCTGGTTCAAGGTTCTCGCTCCATCTTGATGCGAGGATATTAACTACGACCTACAAACTACCGCTCCTCCAACTAAATCTCGCCCGTCCTAACGCTTAACCAGAAGGCTGATCAGTACAAAATCGTGCGTCGCCGTGGATAGATGAAGTAGCCGTTACTTCTGCACAGTCCAGGTGAGTGAGTGTTCCCCTTTCTTGAATATTTTTTCCACGGGACCATAAAATTTGTCACTTTCATTGTCGCAAAAGTGGAAATGTTAATCCTGAAGGCAGGACTATTGGAAGCATTTTGATCACGACAACTCTTTAATCGACCTATTTCATTTCGTGATAAGGTGATTAAATGTGCAACGTGGTATTTACCGAACGACGCGGGAGGTGATATTTCTCCGAAGTGCAGAGCTCGGTGTGTTTATGCTGTCTGAAGTAACGTTGTTGGAAGCCAAAATGATCTTGCTTTTAGAACTTTATATCATAAGTTTTTCAATCAACAAATAATAATTAGATTGCTGCCCTTGACCATAACATGTTGTAAGGCGTTTTCTGTTTCAATTTACGTTAAATTTGACAATAGGAAAGTAATATTTCTCCTCTTGTACTTTTTTAAGATCCGTCAGCTATAATAAAGTAAAAAACTACTCTAAATCTCTTCCTCATTTATCATAGTTTTAATCGAGTAGTTTCTAAGGTAATTTCAAGTAAAATTGAAGACTATAAAGAAACGGCAACCTGAATATATGGCATAAAATAATAATGCTCGCCTTTTTAATTCTATTTTGACTTCGGCCAATTAAAACAAAGAATGCGTTCTAATTAATTAATTGATTAAATTCCCACTTACGACCCGTAGCCTATTCAAAGATGTCAATATCAATATACTCTATCCAACATGAGAAACGACGGTGGAACAAACAAGTACCTTGAAATAGATCCTGCACTTCAGTTTGAACTTGACTCCTTGACACATTTAGGCCGAAGAATATAAGCTATTGAGTATGTTAAACTCCACAATTTATTTCAATGCCATTTTAATTCATCGCTTTTAGGGTTTCGAGGTCTACCAAATTGCTTCTTCGTCGCCATGCCGACGCAGCTCCCTTCGATTTCCTCGAGATTGATTATGGGGCGTCCTTGACATAGCCAGTCATAGTAGGCCGTCTATAATGAAAAATCTCAATTGCCCTTAAAACCCTTAAATTCTACACTAAGAAGATTTCACTTACTTGGATGGCGCAGGTGGAATACAATTTCTATAACATTCTATTCGACTTCGCCTTTGGAGATTAAAGAATATCTTCGTAATCGTCTTAGCCTCAATTTATCTTCCTTGAAATCTCCCTTTCCAATGCTTAATATCAATTGAATTTCATATGGGAGTACTTATCAGTAGAGAATGATAGAAATCTTTAAAAAATATTTCCATTTAAATTGTTTTTCTTATTTAAGAACAAAAGTCTAAGTGACCATTGCGAGTAGTTATGTGTCACTGTACGAGGCGTGCGTATTCTTTAGCCTTAGGTAATCAGATAGAAATAGAGGGAGTAGGAATGATGAAGAGAAACGAATACACCCTTAGCTCGAGCAGCTAAAGAGGCGAGCGGGCGACGAGAATGGAATTATTGCATCTTTAAGTCCGCCAAATTGAATACAAAATGGAAAAGAACAGTGTCCAAGGATCAAACCCCGATCCTTCTCTCGAAGTGAGAATGTGCCAAACCACCGTACCAATAACATTCCTCAGAAAAATTATCGACATATTACGGCCCACGAAGTATTTTCTTCTTGTTTCGTTGCTGCATGAACTGTGTAAATCTCTTCATATTTCACCAAATACGCAATGGTCTTAGGTTTTATATCTAATACTAAGTTTTGGGATCAAGAAGACTCCTTCACCGGTGACAAAGGCGTAAATGCGTCTCGCCTTTACTCCAGAACCTGACAGTGCGGTTGGCGAAAAAAAAGTTGCGCACCTCTTCCATTGAGTGCCGGGCTCGCATGCCGAAAACTCTTGGGAGTCAAAATTCAATTTAATATATGTAGGTGAGGTGACAAGGTCCCGACCTGATAAAGAAAACAACAGTGTCTTATAATTGTTTTTCCTTTTCAACAAATTCTCCACCCAGCGTAAAAAAATTTTCATTACAGTGATCGAGTAGAGTGATACCAATTTTGTAGAGTGATTAGTCACATCTTTTCAGTGTTTTATTCATTTCCTGTTTGATTTATAATTGTGTTAACCCTTTTAAATAGAAGCATGTTATATCCGCAAACTTTACTATATTTTCGAGAATAACATAGGTGTGTCATTCAATTAACTGCCAAACGTGTGTCAATAGAGCTGTTAACTTGATATATAGTACTAAAGCTATTGAAGTGTAGTGCTATATATTGCTAGTAGAAATTAACTGTGTAAGGCCAGAAACTGTTCACCTCACGTATCTTATCGCGACGATCTTTATGTGGTATTCTGGTCCATTCGTGATTGCATAAGGAGAATGTTTGGAGGCATCTCGATCCCCACTAGTATGCCGTGCGAGGTAAGGGCTCGTTTTGGTCGAGAAATTCATAAATTGATCATACTTTTCACATCCGAGACTCGACGTTTTGAAAATTTATGACTCAGCATGACCGCCGCTCATTATTAAAGGTTTTTTTTATAATATGAGTGAGGGCTTCGACATGACGCTTAGTTTTTCTATGTCAGAAACTGGGTGCTCAAGGAAAGTGGACGACTGTAGATCTATGATGAGAAAATACTCTTGATGGAGAGAAAGATGAGTGCGGTAGTGTTATATATATATATGGTTGAGTGAGAGAGAATGGTTGTTGGGCAATTCGAGAAAGACGAAAAAAGTGGATGTGGGAGATAGTGCGGTGCGGCGTAGTGTTGAAGGCCGTTCGAAAAGCTAGGACGTAGGTGGGCGAGACTGAGGAATTAAGGGAATAGACATCATTGTAAGACATGGGAGATTCAAAACCTCCCAGAGACACATCTCTCCGGAAACGATGAGTAGGTTAACGCCGTGCAAAATATAAATATATTCAAGTGCGGAAACACTTGGGAGTTCAAGGTACTAGCTAAATTCGGTGGTCTTGAACCATGCTTATTCGTTTTCGTGGGCCTCTGAGACTAGCTTTTACTACTTAGACCACATGTAATAAATATTATAAAAAGGCTCTTCGTACGTTCCAAATATTTATACACCCCAAAACCTGGATAACCGAGGCTTCTTAGAAGTTCTATCGTTTACTTTTATAAAAATCTAAAAAATATAATTTTCTTGTATTCATTTGTAAAAATGAGAAAGCGTTTAAATTATGGAACGGCATTCAAAGTTATTTATCCGCCCAAGAATGGAAGATATTTCCCATCCCACTTTAAGCCGAAACACAGATATTCAATGCCTCCTGGTCCCGTATAGTTGTCTACTGTGATATACATTACTGATTTATCGTAAATTATTTGAAAAGTACCTATTTCTATTGCCATTACATTATCATTTTCTAATATACTGCATACATAGAGTGTAAAAACTGTAATTTAACCTCCCGCGCTAAAAAATTGCCGTACCTACAAGAGCAAAATTTGGCCTATGTATGCCTGGCAGTAGTGAATATAATTGGTGATTAAAATTTTTTGGTGGTTGATTTTCTTTCCTCTTACGATCTCCGCCTAGCGGTTTTGACCAGTTGAACCCACCGCGTGAACGACTTATTAGCAACAGTTACGTGTGCCACGCATAACATTAAAGGCACTCACCGTGATTAATCTACGTTAGCATACGCACTACCAGAAGGTAACACTGATGGAATATATAGCTGTCATGAAGTGAATGCTATCACTCCCACAAAATATGTATACGGTATATTCTTATCAAAGAGGCAGTAGTGACTAATTTTGCTAACTTGAACTATTTGATGTTTCGAATTTGAAATGGAAAAACAAAAGCTTCGGAAAATCTAGCTACATTGAGCCAACGCCCTGCCATTGAAATGTCGGCAGTTGAAACCCCCAAAAAGAATTCGCTGTTGATAAGTTTCCTGTAAATGTTAACAAAAATGTATTATGTGAAACAAGTCTAAATTAATATATATGAACTTCAAAACCCGAGACATGTTGAAAACGGATGAACAAAATGAAACAATAGTTACGGAAGGTGATGTTTAAATCGCGACCTTTGACCTTTTACTTCACGGATACCATGAAAGCCACCTGACGTTGTGTGGCGGGGGGTAAAACAAAGTTTTGTGCTACAATCCTCCTAAACTTGTATGATTGTTTATTCTATTTTCGATAGATTCAAGCGCTGTACGTGGAAATATTCTATAAATTCTAAAGAATTCCTATAAATTTTATACCATTATCATAAAGCTGCTAGATTGGGTAATTTCTCTTACACTGTGAATGTGATTTGACCTCCCTATACTATGTATATAGGTTTGGCCACGAATAATTGATTGAACTTCATTATATAATTCAGCGGTTCTAAGTTTTTCAAATAAATGTAATCTAGCGTAAAGTCTTCTTCGCTCTAACGACTCCCATCTGAGCACTGCTGCCATCACTGAAACGCTCACTTTTAACTAATCATGCATCCCTGCGCCGAACCATCTAGATTTCAGAATGAGGTTCTTTTCAGATGAAATAAGTTTAGGTGGTCATCAAAGCATGATTCAATTATTGTAAAGAAATAAATTAAGGCATTTTTTAATAGTTAAGCTCTAAATGCCATTCGTTACACCATTTAGAAATGTTTTCCAAACCCTTTGATAGCAGAAGTTGATCTTCTTTACAAGATATCTCTCTGTAGATTACGGTATCATCCGCAAACATTCTTATCTTTAAGTTGACTACAAAATTTAAATCGTTGATATAGATCAAGAAAAATCTTAGTCCTGTATCACTTCCCTGCGTAACATCCGACGTAACGCTAAGTCATTCAAAACTAATCTCTGTTCACTTTTCAAGGGTAAGTCTTTCACCCAATTTTCATTTTATATATAAATTTATTGTGCGTGACCTTGTCAAAAATCTTCAAATCCAAGGATGTACGTAGACCTGTATACTATTTTTGCCTAGTACGTCTCGGGTAAAAAATGTGACTTTCTCGCTTACGTCATTTCCGAAATGCGTGCAGATTGACGTAGGATTTGGTGTTTTCCCGGCGTACGATTCTGGTGGTCTTCGCGGGTTTTCCACCGGGTCAGGGTTTCAGCTGCCGACATTTCAATGGCAGGGCGTTGGCTCATGAACGCCCTGGGGACGATGGCAGTGTTCGGCAGTTGAAAACCTGACCCGGTGGAAAACAGTCGAAGACTTCACCATAATAATGCTGATTGATGTTCATCAAATTTTTGCTATTCATAACTCATAATCGAACTTTCTACTGTGCTCCAATAACTTTCACAAAAGTGATGTATGGGAAATGGGTGTCTAGTTATTTGGATCCTCCCTATCGGTCCTTTTAAAAATAGTTGTGATTTTCTCGATTTTTCAGCCCCTTAGAACTCTGCTTTCATCGAGCGATTTTCTAAAAATTATTTCGAGATACGGCGCAGTATTGACAGTTAATTCCTTCGTTACCCTTGCTAATACCATAGACTAAAGAATAGTAGTATTCTTTGGTCTATGGTAATACCTTCTTTGACCCAGGAGCTTCGTTGGCTCTGACATTTTTAAGCAATTTGGTAAGTACCGTTCAAAATCTAAATTAGGCATGGTGGAAGGTTTATCCATGAGTTATTCGTGACTGTTAATCTCTCTTGCTCTGTAATAATCAATTCAGAGCATTAGCTTTTCCCACACTGCTATTTTGAATAATCCCGTTAGAATCACTCAAGGAACATACAGTTTTCCTTGTCCCTCCTTAACGTATGACCAGAAAGCCTTGAGGTCATCTTCTAATAGTCGCTTATAATTTTGCCTTTGAATTCCCGCAATGCATCACGTAATGGTTGGTTTAATTTGTGTATACTTGCATTTTCCCATGATGCGATTATCTTCCTTGGAATTCTCGTTACGGAATTCCTTGGAATAGTCCTCGAGTTTCTAAACTTATGAACGTAAGATTCTCTG
This sequence comes from Rhinocypha anisoptera, assembly GCA_011762765.2. Taxonomy (NCBI): domain Eukaryota; kingdom Metazoa; phylum Arthropoda; class Insecta; order Odonata; family Chlorocyphidae; genus Rhinocypha; species Rhinocypha anisoptera. The sequence goes on from WURS02179882.1 coordinate 19,277, forward strand.
TCTTCTTAGGGCTTGCCATGCTTTTTTTCCACCATCTTGACTCGTTGCCATCTTGTAATGCATTTTTAAGATTCAGGTGAGTTTAGCGGTAATAGGTGACTCGCTTTTTTTATTTTAGCTTAAATAATTTCTTACTCTACATATTCAAAACAAAAAATCAATCATGATGACAACTTCTCTAACTCTTGTCCAGGAACATTGAAATGTCATCTTTTACATTTACATGTTAAAGATTTTGGGTCACTGTAAATAGTTGGAGAAGAATAAATTTTGCACTTTTCGCTTATGTCTTTATTTATTACAACCATGGTTTCGTCGCTTAGAGACATCATCAGGTTCTAATGATGTCGCTAAGCGACGAAACCATGGTCGTAATAAATAAAAATATTAGTGGATTTTACAAAATTTATTCTTCTCCAACTATGAAGGATTTCCACGCAGTGCCAGTTATGCCTGAGATTGTTCACTGCAAATATCTAGTAAACAAATATTTGTGTCAGAAAAATTAAATAAAGTTTCTTAAGGACAGCAGAGAACATGGAATTTCAAGACTTTTTAATAAGCATTATATAATAATCCTCATAGCCCCAGCAATTACACACATAGTACCTATTTCCAAAGTTAGAGCTATCGTTTACCGGGCAGTACCCGACACAATAATCAGAGCAGGATAATTCTTGATAGGTCCAAGGGAGACTCAGGAGAGGAAAGTAGCGCATGGAGAATATATGATGAGAAATTTAAGCCTTAGATTCTAGAGTTCGAAAGGAAACTTTAAGTAGATGAGAATAGGTTTCAGGTGCCAATTACAGACATAGAGACAGTAGATATTAAGGAAAATGAAATGTGTTTTACGAGACGGTCAGAGGGATCCTCCAGCATTCCTGCACAAGTGTTTGGGAAAAGTTTGTTGTGAGAGATTCTATGACCATATAGGAAGGTGCATAGACAAATAACGTTGTTAGTTTGATGTTAAATATGTGAAGGCTATATGACCATCAGGTTAAAATCAAATTCGGCAAAAGTAGATTTTGAGAATCATCAATACCAAGTTCAAGAATAGGGCAAGGTTTTGTCTAGGTGAGGATCATTTTGGTTTTAATACGGGAATAGACAAGCTCAATTCCACTGCAATTATGAGTGCGTCTTCACAAACTCCATAGATTTGAAAAAGCCTTTGAGGAAGTAGATTCAAGAAAGCTATTGCTAGTACTAAAAAATTTGGGCCTATATCGGAGGGATAATTGACTTAGTAGAAAACTCTGTTTCAAAGATTCCAAATAAGAGTAGCCAATGGAGAATCAGGATATAATTGTGTGTGGGGGGGGGGGGGGGGGGGGAAGAAGGGGTCAAAAAGGGAAGTGCGCATAGATCAAAAGAACGAGCAGAAGAGACGCTGAGTATGGGGAAAGAGAGAGAGAGAGAGAGGGAGAGGTGGGGAAATAGGGATGTGTAGTGGAATGGAGGCTCTATTTCGCTATGTGTAGTGGGAGGGGGCTGCGTGCGACTGAGGGTAGCCGGATGATTCGGAAGAAGAAGAAAGAGAAGAGGTTGTGTGTGTGTGATCCGAGAGGAAGAGTCCATTCAATCATGAGGGGGGGGGGCACCGAGGAGGCCGCAATTGAAGTGGTCGAGGGACAGTTG
>WURS02179988.1:0-20919 GCA_011762765.2 Rhinocypha anisoptera
CAAATGTCATTTGCATAACGCCGTTTTCATTTCAAAATTGAATCACTTATTTTGACTAATGTGAATGATCATTTTCTTGATAGGCCCTATCATTTGCAAGCCTTTGTTTCAAGTAGAATTTTATTAAAAGCAAGGAAATGAGACGCAGTAACCGAATTTAGTAACTTCAATAACTTTTGAAATTAAAAACAGCTCAATGACTTCCTTTATTAATTTCCCACGCATTCCAATTAAAATATTTCTTTAAAATTACAAAGATCATTAACGTATTGGGTTGTCGTGGTTTTAAATCACTAATCATGAAATAGAAGAACCGATAAAGCGAAAATATACCCACAAACGAATTAATTAACGCCGTAGTTAAGCTTCAACAAAACGTCCGTATAAAAAAATAATTCATCTCACCTGAAAGTATTCATACGGAATAATTGAAATTTCTCTCCTTAGAGTAGAATGTTTACTTGTAATTAATTATAATCACTTTTATAGTGTTAAAGCTGTGACTAAAAAGGGAAATGTTCGTTTGCAGCCATTCGCTAATTATTAAATTCTATGATATAATTCAATATATGTTCCATATAGTAATCAACTGCTACTCATTTTTTTATTTCTACAAACAGAGTGGTTATTTATCGTAGAAATTCTGGTTCAGCATTTAACACCCATTGATATAAGTTAATGCCGTAGACGTAAGCTGCTTCCCCATAAAATTACCAATCATACTAATATTTCATAACCATCTAAATACTGAATGGGATTACCACTTCACATTGATTCAAAACATATTTATTTATGAAATATTAATTTTTCCGGAACTTATTTTATAAGGATGATGAAGACCAAAAACAAATTCCTTTACTTTTTTGTTATAGGATTAATTAAAGACTTAGTGGAAGGCGAGGACTAGATGAAAATATCTTCACAACCTGAAAACAAATCTTAGGCCTCCTACGTCTAATTAAATTGTAGAGCATGGTGCAGTTCTTCCCAGCGTTGAAATAACGACTTGCTAAGAGATAATGTAGTGCTCATGAAGAGGGTTTCGTTTGAAATTGCTTTTTTGTAGCATACTAAACAGACTGTTTAATGTGCTCGTGTTCGTCTCTAAAGTTTACTGGTGGACGCAGAAGTGGCAGCTAGTTCTCTCGAGGATGCCATTTTTACACGTGTGATTTCGAGTTTTGTAAACAGTTTTCAATAGCCGTGTCTGATGAATGCATTCACGAAATGGATTTGATTTGTACGCAATTCGCTTCGTACACAAAAAGCGCGAATGCAATGGGTCAAATTTCCTTAGGCGATCCAATAAGGAGAATTATTATTGGTCTGGAAGCCTTGGTCATACGGTGCATAGAGTGATCAAATTTATTTTTGAGATGAAATTCTAGAATATCACTTGTTATGTCATGAATAGCCTACCGATTTTCTTTGGATTGCTTAAATTTTTTGCTTCAATAATATGTTTAAATGTTTGTCCACCAATATAATTGATCAATTCTGTTTTTATAACGCTTTAATCGTAGCATAAGAACACCCAATAAATATTTTTAAGGGAGAGATTACTATTTTATTTCTTAAATAGTTAAAATGTTATAAATAGAGTACAATGGCGTCAATTTTTGCTCTCGACGTGATTTCAAGAGAGTCCATGACTATTCATTCCAAACCTCGAATTTCAGCTATGATTATTATGTAAAATAAAGTTATTCCTCGACGATTCGAACCAAGTTTTTCCGAGAAAAGAAATTTATTAAACGGCAACATATTAAATTCTGATAATATTTGAACTAACAATAAAAACATGCCATGACTATTTTTAACCTTATAAAAACAAGGGCGATAGCCCAGTATATACTTTAGATCAATTAAGACTATTGAATGATCGCCTTAATCAGTTTACGACATAATTGTATAATTTTCTTATCATGAAGATAAATCCTTAAGGAGGAAACATTTTTAAAATATTTTTTTTTTCTAAGTGTACCGAAGAGAAGAATGTAAAAACAAGAGAAAAGTAATTCTAAATTATATCTGTTGCATCATTAAAATACAGAAGGAGGAAGGGTCCTTTTAGAAAAGAAGAAAATGTCATGTAGAGAACGATTCCATCATACGAATACCAAACCATGCTGTGGTAAATAGATAAATACGTATACTAGAGCTTGTAACGGTGAGGATAAATAGAGAGAGTATAGAGATGCAAGGGTTGGGTGACAGAAGATAGTACAATAATGAGTTCAGGGTAAAACATTTAGTGTTCTCATTCCTGAATGAGAAAAGAAATACTTCTTTGCAGAATTTACATTAGATCGGGAAATAATGTTAGCCACTACATTATCGATTTGTATTGGATAAAAGCTTAAATTTAATTACAATGACTTACGCCTTCATTTTCCTTTTAGCAAGTGAATTTAAATGTTAGCTCTAAAAAATAAAAACCATGGGTCGTTCGGAAAATAAAGCCTCCTATTTCTGACATTTTAAAAATATAGTTTATCGCTGGAAAAAAAGAGTAGATATTACTCGGAATACATATTGGTAAATATGTGGCTCCGAAATTACTTCCGAAAAAAGTCTACTCTCATACCAAAGAGAGAAAAACTTTCACACTGAGGCTTGATTGGATGTGCTAATAAATAGCCCCTGAACTCGCATAATAACGGGGGAAACTTCCTTTACACACACTGCGTTTGAGAAAACAATTTTTTTAAAAATATAATCATGTGAGTAGCGAAAATATATTTTATATTTCGAATTTAATCAAATATTTCACCATATTCCAAATAAAACCGATCGTGTATTATACGAAATGGATGAGTGAAAGAGTTCGTACTAAAACACACGACGTTTTGAATATATATATATATATGGTTCCACTCCCGCCTATAATGCCACAGTTACAAACGTACATTCAATCTGTTTAACTTATCAATGTTGCTCCAAATGCACCAATGTTGCTTTCAGCTTTCAGAAGTTTCCGTTCGAAGAAGATGAAAGGCATCAGTAGAATTCCGAGCTTGGGAGATTGGCTGATCCTCCCCCCAATAATTACGAGCGGCTCAATGGAGGAAAACACTATCGAACACCAATCAATACTTTCGAGTACGCGGAATAATCACTTTACCAGGCGAGCGGTCGAAGAAACCTGCCCTAATACGGTCCAACGAACAAAGGAAGCGTGATCTCACGTCGCCGGAGGCGTAAGACCAAGTCCTCGCAGTCAGAAAGACTTGCGTGAATCGACGCCCGAACGCGTTCTCTCGCCAAAAGGGGAGCACCCCTCCCTCCAAGCACTCATGGCTTATCTTCTCCCCCTCCACCCTGGGGAACATCACCACGCCCCACCGCGCGCTCCGCCGTCCTCCCTCTCTCTCTCCTCTTCCCACCTCCTCTCGTCCTCGCCGGCGGAGTGCCTTCCTGGCCGAGCGCCTTCCTCCCCCTCCTCCCTCGCAGCTCCGTGTCCCGTCGACGGAGGCCGCAAAATGTGAGGGAAGAGAGTTTTTATTAACTCGACGCGGCTGGCTCGCTTCCCGGTGGCCGTGTACTTCCCACCGACCCTCCCCCTTCCCCCTTTTTTTCTCTCTCTCTCTTTCTCCCCCTTCCCAATAAGCCACCGGTTAGGATGAGGGGAGGAGGGTTAAGAGTGGTAAATTCGTAGGGAGTGAGGGAGGAAGACCCCCGAGGTTCATCCGGGTGGGGGTCGAATAGAGGAGGAGGAAAAGGAGAGGGATGGGGACACACCCTTGTCACGGCATTCAGGGAACGGAACGGAACTGAGGGAGCAGTGGGTGGGGCGGATTGCGGGGAGTTGAAGACGGAAGTGCGAACCAAGCGTCGAGAAAAAGATAACGAAAAATATAAAAGCTTGGGGCATAAATGAAAATCAGGGCGGGATCAGAACACGAAGGGGAGAAAGCGCCTCCGAGAAACTGGAATGAAAATGATGAGAAGCAACGAGGATAAGATGAAGATCATATTGGTCCGTTTATTGTTCGCTGCCGGTAGTAAGCTAGGATTGCCAGTCTATTGTCACTTAAATTAGAGGTGGTTAACGGAAGCTAATTTTCGAATCAGAGGAATAAATTCCATGTCAACGTGCGTACTTCCCTTATTTCTTGGAGAGCTATCGAAAATTACATGTCGACGTTTAACGTTAGGAAATCATAAAGGACTTATAGACCAGATATAGTATGTACTATCTGATAAGGAGACGATCACAATGTAAATTGTGAATTTACCTAATTAGTAAACCACCTAATTGGAAGGTTTGATTGGTAATATATTCGTCTTAGATGCATCGCCAAATTAAACTGGTAGCAACGATTTACATCCGTGTGTTTCTTACTGTCAGGAATATCACATGATGTAACTCAATTTTGACGTCACACCGTTTACATATTCAAAGCATAAAACAAGTATATGATTCTTCCAAAGGTCTCTGATGAATTAATAAGAACTTTCCTCCGTGAGGAAGATTTATTTTAATGAGACCAGGTGAACTTTGACAACAAAATACTGCCTACGGCAAAGAATTTGGTCATGAAGAGACCTGGAACAAGAAGCAACAGAACGTTTTGAATCCAAAAGACATGTGACAGACGAGCGGTTCAAATTAAAGGCTTGCCTTTTTTTTTAGCAGTTCCTTAAAGTTTATGACTAAACGAGTTAGTAATCGACTAAAAATTCCACGAGTTCCGAGGAAAGAGAGAGAACTTTGTGACCTGGCTGATGGGTTTTTTTTTTCTACCTGCTTGCTCAGCCCCAGGGCAACTGAGATTCGCCAGGTCTCTTCCGAGGGAGATGGTAAAAGATGGAAAATCCGGGAAATGGGAAGGAATGAAGGGACGGCGGGCGAGAGCAAATAGATGCCGACAGAATGATAAGGGCTTTATTAAGGGAAAACTGAGACGTTCGCTTCGCTGTTTGCATTTAAATAGTGAAATTTGACATGGGTTCCACCTAAATTTTGACACAAAATGGGAAGGGAGAAACGAGGAGCAAAGGAGAAATGAGGGTGTTCAAATCTTTATCCGCGCTTGGTTGTAAACTGAAGCTGGAATAGAAGGCAGCATCAATTACGAAAGAATAGAATAGAAGGAGAAACATTACTTAAAGTCTTAAAGGGCTTTTCTATAAAAGGAATAATGTTGTTCTCATCATGATACAAGTTCGCGCCACAGTGTAAGTGACCATCTGAAAAATTTATGTACTGCACAGAGGATTAACTCGGTGATTTATCGGCGCTGGAAGCATGCGCACTGGAATGGCTATCGATTGTTTGTCGAGTTATCGGTTTTATTGTGGACATCCGGATACCCCGCTGCATCGAACAAAGGCCATTGGCTTACATCGAAACAGCTTCACTTCTGTGGTCTGTTAGTTTCATTCAAAGGTGATATAAGGGTTAAAGATAAGATTTTGATGAACACTATTAACTAATATAACGCGTTACTGCGGACTTTCAAGGATCGTTTACATTCAGCGTTAAACTTAAGATCAGCTCGAAGAAACGTGTACTTTTTGAATCTCATCATGTAATCCATAATGCTTAATCTTTCCTTTCCTTTACCTTGCATTCCTAACATCGTAAAGTGCTCCTCAACAATTCATTACCTCGTAATATTCCCCCACCAACATATCCTGTCTTTTTCAAATATATTTCAACGATTTCCCGATCATGACTAAGACCTCTTCATGTGCCTCCCTCCCTCTAAATTTTATTTTCGTAATCCTTTCCACAGATACACATCTCAATGGCTTCCAATTCACACCCATTCCTGAATGACTAGATTTATCAACCATACAATTCTTCACTCCATATTAAAGCTATCACTTATCTTTTGTTTGTATCTTAACTTAAACTCCCTTTCATCAAGTCTCTCCTCCTTGTGAATGCTTCTTTCGCTAATACGATTGACATTGATATCTGGGATCAAATTTTCTCTCAAGTGTATAAACGATTTTGTAAGTCGTGTGGTGGTATAAAGAAGCTCAAAAGACATTAAAACACCTCATTGATGTGAATCCCTAGGCTATTCGAGAACTACTTAAATCGACCCTCTGTTAGAAATTTCACGAGAGGTATTCCGACGGAACCAGAAAAAATTTACTGTCCATCTTCAGAAACACCATATTTATCTAAATCAACATGCACTCTGATTTCACTCTTGAAAAATGAAAAATTCCCCCATACCCCAAAAAAGAAGTGATTCCACCCTACAAATAAGAAATTTCATGGACTCTCATCAATTAATAGTATAAGAAATCATTCGATCGAAAATAATAGACCTGATGATTTTACTATGTAGAAATAATATAATTTTGTGGGAAGTACAAAGTTTTATTTATCTTGTGCATCAGGAAGGAATTCCACACAGCTGAGCCAAGTACAATTTTTTATGATAATAGACCTATTTTGGAAGACTATTACGTATGCGTTCGTGGAATTTTACGTGTTGCATGGAAGATATTTGTGGCACAATTACTTTCAGCATGAACAAGGACAACATCAAGCACGTTTAACACCTTACATATGTTGCAGTTATCTGATATCTGATATCACGATAACAATGATATCGTGATAACAGATATCACGATCAATCGCATTTTAAAACCTCAAGTGAATCGCACTTGGATTGAAATATAGGCATGGTCGTCATTTCCGTAAAAATGTAAAGGAAAATAAGAAATCATAATACCCATTTTAAGAGCATCCGCTTCATCTTACTTGAATTCATTTGCCCATTCATAAACAAACGTCAACTTATTATGCCTATTAATTGATTTTATAATTTTTTTTCAATTTTACAGGTTTTAATACTGGTGAAATTCTAATTGATAAGAAGAGTTTTAAAAGAACGAGGGAAAGGATAAGTAAATACATAAAAAAAGGCCTGGAAGAGAGTAAAGGAATGAGGAAGAAATAAAATGTATCTCATGGTAAAAGGAAGTAAATCAGAGCGACTCGCTAGGTCTATGCAAGAAGAATTATGTCACCGAAGAGATGGTAAGGAAAAGGGATAAAAGAAGGAGATGAAAGAATATAATTACGGAATCAAGGAGAATTAAATACAGAGCGGAATAATTAAATTAGTCGGGAGACTAATTGGGCGAATGAAGTGTCGTAAAGAGGGAAGTGGAGTGCCTGGATAAATTAAATAAACAGGGAAAAATAGGTTTTCCGTATTGAATAATGGCACACTTGCCAGGATAAGGAAAATAATGACTCAACCGTTATAAGTTATAAAGCAGTTGACTGAACCAAATGAGGACATTCAGAAGATATGGACGGAGTACGAGGAGGATCTGAATGGTAAGAAAATTAGACCTCTATGTTTGCATTTAGAAAGAAAATGACAAGTCAACGAAAGAAAGTAGGTCTACGTAATGATAGGCTATAAAGGAAGACAAGGTGTAAGAAGATAGAAGTGGTAGCTAATCAAGTAGAATTACAATGCAATAGTATAAAATAACTCAATATAACAATAAGTTTTTTCTAATAGCATAGTACAAGGGTTCATCAGGGGAGGAGAAAAAAATCAGTTTCGCTTTAAAATGAGAGGTACATTGCATTTCGGAAAAGCCATTCAAAAAAGTAGAGCGAACTAAGTTTGGAAGGTAACAGGGAAAGTGAGTATAAACTGGAGGGATAGGAGACATATATAATAGAAACCTATACATGGCGTCAAGACGATGGTACAATAACTTTCAGTGTGGTTAACAGCGCCTATCATAAACCTAACTACTAGTGGAACGCCTTGATAGAATTGGTATCATATTATTTATACCAGTCATTAAGAAATATTTTTTTCCGCGTTCAAATTTCGTCCTCGAACCTTATAGCCTGAAGGACTAAGATAGATAAAATATAACTTCAGGTTCTCGAATTCTGTCACTTTTTCCCCACCCTGGCATTTCCACTAATTCTTTTCAAAGCATTGCCATTCAACCAACATTTTTTTCCAAAATTGGTCCGTAGGAAAAAAAACTCTGGGTTTGGGATGGAAAAAGAGGGAGCGGGAGAGGTGGAATGACGGAGATGAAGTAGAAAATGGGAGGAAGAAACGAAATATACGAGATGAAAAAATGTGAGAAGGTAGACACATAAAGCGGTTGAAATAAAGAAGAAGAGAAGGAAGGGTTTTCAGGTGAACCGAGGAGGAAGAAGTGGGCAGAGCATCACTCAAAAGTCGGTTCATCAGTTCGTGTGCCATTAGTGGGCAGAGAGTGTGGATATGAGCCATTTTTTTTAAGCAGATGATAAGATTCGTCCACCATCAGTCACAATCAACACGGGCAATACCATAACATCCATAAAAGTACAAGGAAACGATCTAATGGGAAGGGAAGGAACGTTTTAAGAAAGCAGAAAATGTATTTGTCAATCAAAAATGAAGACGTGACGTAATACATAATTCTAGGGTAGTGTATCAAAGGAAACACACCGCTATTTATAAGATTATTTTTGGCCCAATTTTGCAACTTGTTATTTATTTACTCACGTTAAATGAGGGTAAACCGGGTGATTTGTGGCGTCATACTTTCCTTGGTCAGCCCAAAGGCTATGCGTCCTTGGAAGAACTATTTTATAGTTACTACTTTCACGGGTAACTAATGGGATTGAGCAAGAAGGGAGAGTAAGTAAGACTGAAGATATTTAAATAGAAAAATCAACCGCGTACATCCCTAGGCTTCGACAGTATGTGGTCATACACAGCCCATGCACACATAGATGTACTGTGTTCCACAATGACTGTGAGATGAGCGAAGGCCATAACAGGGAAAAATACTGGAAGAGAAGCAAAGCTGTTGCCAGGGTAATGATTAACAAACTTTTGGTGACCTATCTGATGCCATTACCGGTGAATATTTCCCTACTCATTACGTAATTTTATCGACGAAATATTGGTAGGACTAAGGAATAAAATTGTAATTAAACCGACCATTTTAATCCATTATCCCTCACATTCAACGGATCCTGTCGGCATACATTTTGGCTTACGTATAGTCCCGATTTAATACAATGACACAGAGCACAATAAAAATAAGAATTCAAGAAATGAATGAAGAAATGAGCAAGAAATAAATGAAAGAAAAATTCAAAGAAGAGTTGCAGAGGAACGATTTCATTAAAAAAATAAATAAAATCATTTGGACGTCTTTTTAGGGACAATGATTAAATGAAGGTCGTTGTGAAAGGAAAGAGATGAGAAAAATAGAGCACAAGTAAAGAAAAAGAAGCGATAGAAGTGTTCGTCGCCATGAATGAAGGGACGGGAAAAGAGCGGGGTAGGAACCGAGAAACAAATCGCAGGGATTTAATCCGTCAGCACATTGACGATGGAGAACTTACTACGGTGAAAATTAGCAACCATCGGTGTACCCGAATTCAGTATCACTCCCGTTGGTGATATGAGTTATTAGAATCATTTTTGCATCGGGCTTACTTCTCTTGCTCTGAGAAAACTCTCATCTCTGCGCTCGTATGCACCAGCAGACCACATTTCGTATGTGGCAGTGTAATAAATTTTAAAAGAACCTTATGAATGGGTGGAGTTACTGACATCATAAGAGAGAATAAATAAAGTAAAGCCAGGAAGCGTACCAGTTTTGGGTTTACGATGACCAATCCTGCAACGCCGGAAGACAATAGTCTGCGGATTATAATTACTATGGCGGCAGAGTGCATCGATGGATGCTTTTTTTATGCGAAGAAAACCGAGTAGGGGTAGAAATTTGCCGTGCTGAAAGGGTAAAATGGATGTCGTGATAGAATTTAAAAAATATAACGAAAGACGGGATGATTGCGTGCAGCAAATTATGTGAGGTCGTTAATCCAGTTTGCTATTAGACGATGTATCTTGCAGTGGAAAGTCCATAAAAAATCCAGTCGTATAAAAGAAGCATTGCACAGGAAGATAAAAAAAGCTTCAAGTAGCAGAGCTAGGAGAAAATAAAGAAGGCAAAACCAGAATGGAGAACTAAAAGATCAGCGGACGGTTTTCATTGGGTTTTAGCAGTCTTAATTCTTCGTCCGACGCCACGGAAAATGAAACATAAGAAAACTAAGATATAAATTCCTTGTCTAATGAAGTATTTTAATAATTTTTAGAGCTTTGAACTAGGCCTTATCACATACTAACGTAAATCCAAGTTGTTGAATTAAATCGGTAATTAACGCACTGATAAAACATCTACGACGAAGACTTTGCATCTGTTATCAGAAAGGAATGTTTCAGGGTTGAATGATAAATAATGCAGATAAATATGTTTCCATTTCTTATAAATAATTTATGTGGAAGAGATAACGATTTTAGAATTATCATATCGAAACCAAAACTAGAAATCTACCTTTTTGTATTCCAACTCTGAATGTTAAATGAACTCACGAAAGGTGTTTTCAGATTTGTGATACCGTATTTTTATACAGTGAGATGAGACAATGTAGTTAAAATTCATGAATATAACGCCACTGGGTATAAAGGCACATGAAATGCACTAAGGACTATCTTCACGTCAAATAATTCTTCGGGCATTTCTACATTCAAGAAAAGTAAGCGCTTAAAACGTGGCAAGACCCACCAATCAAAATCCTTCACCGCCAATAGTCCCCGTCATTCAACTCCTTTTTTTTACCGATCGACCCCCTTTTGAGCAGACGCCTCCATGGTCAAAAGCCTTCCACAAATAAGCAGCCGCCAACGTCAATCGATTGTAGAGCTTCAAAAAGGACCTGAACACCCAAACTCCCATTACCAGAGCCGTGAACCTTAGGGGGTTGGTCTGAAAGCCTGACCTCCGATCGCAACTAAGCTCTCAAGGCTTTCGGCATGATCGGATGCCAAAGTCATGACCACGGAGCGGAATAGGGCGCGCGCGCGCGCAAGGGGCTCGGGCGGGGTTGAAAAGGGGTTAAAGGGGGGGTGGGGATGTCGGGGAATGGAATTGGAAGCGAAGGGAGTAAGAAAAGAGACGAGGCTAAAAGGAAGTGGGGTCGGAAGTGTCAAGGGGAGGGGAAGGAGCATGAGACACCATTTCCTCGGACGCGGTCCAAAAGGCAGGATGAAATGGGAATCAAGACTACGGTCTTAGATATGCGCCGTGATTGAAAATAAGGATAAATTGGGAAAAAACGGGGATTTTAAAGGGTTAAAATGGGTGTTAGGAAGACGAGGAATGGAGTACTCTCGTTGTCCAATCGGAAGACGCACGTACAATAACGCGGTAAAATTCTTTTTCCTTCAGATCGATCGTTGCAAGAGTCATGGTCGAAAATCTCCCAATGCGCCTGACATTAATGATACGGGAAATTTTATTTGTCTTTTCAAAAATAAATTGCTGCAAGAGATAATATGCCGGCTATTATTGAATCAAGTGTAACTCAATCTCGTTCACCGCCCATATCTAATTATATAGAACACAGATATTAATAAAATTATGTTTCCCAGGGTTGCAAAACCTGTGAATTTACTTCTATATACCCAAAAAGAACATGACCCAATCATAAAAGAGGTTCAAGGGATGAACTTAGTACATATGGAACCAATATGCATACAATACGAATTCTGATTTCCAATGTGATTGAGGTTTCTTCGGATTACGAAAAAGAAGGATCGAATTCTCTTATTCCAGGTTAATTGAATTACTAATCGATTTTACAATGACTATTTAGAAAATCCGTCGGGAAGAATGAGAAAAATATGAAACATGGCACATACATGTGTCAGTATTTTTAAAAATATTTAAGCATTTTTCCCCGCTTTTATTATTTTCTCAGGTTTGTTGCAAACGCCGATTACTTTGATCAGCTTTCTTCAACGTGTATATAATAAAAACACAACCTCTAAAACTAACGTGTCATCCCTTACTTATTAGAATCAGACCTTGAATGAATAGAGAATATGGCTCCGGGAGTAGAAAACCCACTGCCACGGTGGCAAAGTTGATTTTGTGACCTTGGAGATAATATTCTAATACAGAACTGACATTGATTACTGAATCCAGAAGGGGAGATAACAATATCAATAAATGAGTGGAGTAAACAAGATAGTTCTCTGAAGTAAACCGAACTACACGACGTAGACGACCCATCCTATATGTACGGATAATTTACCATTATACGTGTAGAAAGTAAACCCACTATGAATTATTTCCCACATATTTTACGAAGAAATAATACATTTTAAAGCTGAGAATTTTTCGGAAGAAAAATGAATTCCTCATGGAAAGTCCTGGTCACAAATTATTTATTTACCCCTTACTCCGTATTGACACGGCGGAAGACTGCCACTGAACAGAACTCCCAGTGATTTGAGAGAGCTATCAAGGATGCTCGACACAGAATCTCAAAATTCAAAATTATGTTCCAAGACTAGTACTCTGCATTAAATGGTCTCCTGTGAATAACTTAATTCCACTGATTATCAAGTTGGAGTACGCGGAAGGTTCTGTACATGTACAGCAGTTAAAAATCACCTACCATTACTCTGTCAACGTGACCTGCCTTCAGATGACCATTCACCCATGGGAAATACAGCTGCTAATTGGCCATCAATTCCCACACATTCCACTAGTTGTAATATATGAAGTTCGAATATATAGTTCGGTGTGCCAATTAATATAGACTACCGCCGGACAGAAATATCGATGTGGGGTGCCCAAAACCTAGGGGAGGTCATACTAATATAATGGATCCATCGCTCGACCCCCATCGAACGCATCCTTCGACCCAGAATTTAATAAGGTTCTCGCAAACGAGAGGAAGAAAAGAGCACGAATTACGGTAAAGGGTCCCCCCCCCTCCTATACTCACCCTAAGAGAGCTCGAAAAAAAATCGAGGGGTGGAAGACTATAAATTTGGGAAGTGAACGGATGGGGACCTTGAATAGAACAGGTTAGGTTTTTACCATTTAGATGGATGTTCTCTCTGCCACGGGTCACATAACTATGGAAAGTATTTAGTATTAATCAGAAACAGAAAAAGGTTTTTTCTTACAAAAACGGAGCACTTGAGGATATATGTACATGGGAGAGGAGGGATTTTGAAATACTAAAATGTCGGCTCACCTGGAGATCTAAAGGATACCTCAGAAATGGCTTTGACTTTTTTTGTAATGAGAATGCTCTACAGGCAGCCCTTGACTTAACCCAGAAGACTCTACCATAAGAGAGGTGTGAGTAAATGATGGCCTAGTAGACCATTTTTAAGGTGTCTGTGGAGGTAATCTGTGGTTAACTTTCTTACCATGTAAATACTAGTAGTTTTTTGGAAAGACGATAGATGTGAGTGGTCCAATCTAGATCCTCACATAAGTGAAGCCCCAAGAATTTGATTGACGAGGAATTTTGGATTGTATGATGTCTCTAAAAATAATTATGAAATTTGAAACTACTTTCAGGATGGTGGCATCTTGGTGAATAATCCCACGGCAGTTGCGATTCACGAAGCGAGGCACTTGTGGCCAGACAACCCCCTGCAGTGCGTCTTGTCACTGGGGACAGGAAGGCAGCAGCATGCTGGCATGCCCCTGCCGCACCTGAGTCGTACACGAATGGCCGATCAGGCAGGTGGGCCAGGGGGTGAGTTCATCGCACCCCCTGAGATTGTGTCCTCGTTGGAAGACATCTCCGCACATTCCTCACCTCAGCCCTCTTCAATTTCATCTTGGAAGACGAAATTTCTTAAGATTCTTGACAGTGCCACTGACACAGAAGGTGAGTGGGACAGGAGGGGTAGTGAAAACATGTGACCCAATAGTATTAGAGTGGTTCTCTCTATATTATCTCTTTTTCATATGCTTAATAGTCTTAATTTGTTTGGTAGATTTCTACGGCTAGTCTATAATGTTAGGAAAATAGACACTCATAAACTAATTTCCTGACTTATTTGTGACATGATTCTCCACATTGTTGTTATAGAAAAAGTTCAACTTGGTCATCTTCTTCTCAGACAAGTGTCATTATCAACCAAAAGGGCTCTAAAAAGAAAAATTCGTTTTGAAATGTTCACATTCATATTTATTGTTTTCCAACCTTGTATTTTTCTCCACTGCTTTAGTGAACGTAATTTTGGTTAGGTCCTTAATAAAAGGAAATGTACTGATATTTTGAGTGAATTTTATTTCAAAAAAGGCAAAAACTTCACATAGATTTTCAATATAGTTTTATACCATTGTTGGACAATTTTCAGGGAGAAATGTGATGTATCCTCTTCATTGAAAGATATTGCTTGTAATTCCAACCATTTTTTGACAGGTGGCAGATATTCTCTGGATTCATATTTAAATTCTGAGGAAGGTGATTGGCTTGAAGAATCAATCAGGTCTTGAAAAAGGCAAATGCTTCGATCTTGAATTAGGAAAATCTAACCTCAAGTGAGAATATAAGAACCAATGTCAGACATGTATAAGTTAGTAGAGAGTCATTAATGCCAAGTTAGAGATTTGAAAAAAAATGACTAGACAAGAATCATATCTTAATTGGTTTTAATGTACATATAATTTATACAGTTAAAAATGTTCCCAAGAAAATGAAATCTGGCTTCCAATCTGTAAGACCAGGCTCAAGGTCAATGTTCCAACAAAAGAATTAACTAATATCTATGAAACAGTTAAAAAACAAGACATGAGGGACTAGAGAAAATAATTTAGTTTCGGGGAAAAACATTTATTTCTCGGCTAAACGAGTTTTCAGCTTCTTTTCACAGAAAATCAAATTCTCCTGGTTGATTTTGATTTACACATTATGCAACCAGAGTCTTTTCCCTTATTATGTACCAATATATTATTTCTTTCATCTGCCCCTACCTTTCAGGAGTCCACACAATGCTAAGTGATTTGCTGCCTGGAGGAGTGTACTTTCGCTTCAACCCTCATTTGACAGAAAACACAAATTTGGATGAAATCAGGCCAGAAAACCTAAGGAGGCTAGAAATAGATGCTACCATGTATGTGCGCCGTAATGAAGAGGCATTCCACGAGGTAGCCGATGCTCTGGTGGCACCAAAATCTGTACCACAAAAGTTTATTGATTGGTTTAAGTTACGAACCACTGAAGGATTTCCATCACTATTAAATGAAATTCACATAAGGCTCACTGGAAAAAGATGAATTTTTTTTCAATTAAAATCATATGAATTCATGACAAGTATTTAATGACTGTTACATTTTCTGGGACCATAATGTTTTCTGCTAATTTTATGGGCTGTATTTAGAGTGTATCATGATCCCCCAAATGATTAAAATTTAAATCTTTTGGTGTTTCTTGTTCAGACAATAGAAAGTGGTTTTCGGGTTTCTTACGCATTGATTCATTCAGTTGGGTGATGGTTTCACTGCCATTCAAGTCAGCATCCTCAGATCCAAAGGTGCCAGCTGAAATACCAATGAAACTGTCATCCGGCAGGATACATCAACATGGAATAAACCCAAAAACCCTTGAGTCATCTTGTAGTAACTGTTGAAACCTTTGCAGCAATAGAATGGGGTTCAAAAAAGCAGCTATTCATGTGTTCAGGATCGCCGATATTTTATAGTGTACAAAATTAAACTTTTTATAAAAATTGTCCTTATATGCCTCTAAATCCAAAGAATTTATTTGCTCAACAATGTAGTAAATATATACTCAGAGGTATTCCTGTAATTTTATTATGGTAGAAATCTTATCACTCCTTTTATCCTGTGTAAATATATTTTTCCCCCTCTTTTATAACTGATGCACAATCTGAATGGATGTCATTTATCTGTTTGTACCATTATTGTCTGCTGAAATATTTTTAACAGTATTAATTGAAGAGTATTTATTTGCTAGTTTTTATGCATTACAGTTTATATCATAGAACAAGATATCATTTCTAGATTAAGATTTTAAATTCATAATGTCAGCTTTTATGTTACCATTGCCACAATATATATACATGTATAGTGTTGTAGTACAAATGAAAAGTTTGATTATCATTGTTAAGTTTTTAAATAAATTTCATCTCTTAATACATCAATGTTATTTTTTTAAAGTATTCTTCAGCTGTCAAATCATTAAAAGATATTATCTTATATTTAATATAGTCTTTACATTTCCAATGAGCACAAATTGGTAATGTATGATGCTATAACTTATAAAAGGAAACCAGCCTTCAACTCAGTCACAAGGTCAGTTTGATAGGTGAGGGTAGAGCTCCTAGTAGTAAGTTCAACAGTAAAAATTCTCATCAGAGGTGCTAGTTCCTTTCCCTGTGCCTCTTGTGTTTCCCCCAGGAAGATCTGGTACGCAGAAAAGCATTCAGCTGGGATTTAGCTGGAGGATTCAATCCTTATTGAGTGCCTCTAATCCACAGAGGCTGGGCTGATGATCCTTAACTGTTATGAATTACCATAAATTATATTTATTCTTGTATTAATTTCAGTTTTTTTTTTTTTCGGTGGTCAACAGTAGGATTGTGTCCATTTGGATGGATATGTTCAGATTGAGGAAATTTCAACTAAATTTTCTTTCTAGTTTATGACAATAAACAATATACAAACATATTGGAGCCTATAGTACACATGATGCAAGGTGTCATGTTTTCCATTACCACATTTATTGCTATCTATATGATAATAACTTTATTTATTTGGGGAGGTAGACGTTCTTAACCCATCATAGAAGCTGCAATGATGGCGTACAGAATTCAAATGATGAAGGGTAGTCTACTGGTCAATGTAGGTTTTTGATGAACATCAGATTGGAACTACATAGCCTCACCTTAACATAAATCCCTCTTCAACTCTGCATACTGCCACCCAGTACCACTCTAACTGAAATTCCTTTTATCTCCCTACAACACTGTATTTCATGCCTTATTAAAGGTCCAATCAGTTCCTCTCTTATTGACCTTAACTCTCATCTCTTTTGATGACTCTTTGGAGTATTTTTTCCTTATCCATTTGTAGAAATTACTGCATTATGATCAAATAAAGGAGGTGCAAGCAGTCAGTTGGTGCTCAGCTTCCTTTATTGATCATAGTTAAGTTTGCAGTCCAAAGATTTGTTTAACTACCAAGCTCTTACTTATCAAAAATCCCTCTTCAACTGAATTTTATCCCTACCAGCTATCATTCTATCTAAGGTGCCTATTCTTTTCCTACCTCTACCTCACTTACCCTATACTCTACCCTCTATTACTGTCTTCAGCAACCCATCCACTCTTGAGTATCCCTTCCATCCACTTTTCCTGTCTTCTTCAGATTTCACTCAACAGTTACCTCTCCTCCCCTACCACTCTTAGCACTTCTTATCTTTATCTCCTATTATATGGATAACTACCCTTTGCCTTAACATGTGATGATGATTTAGGTTAGGTAGAGGGGTTCAAGCCTTTGTACCATCCACCATAAGGCCATCACATATAGAGACCAATGACCATATTAAAGGCCAGACTGTCCCTAATGGTGTTGTACTTAACTTTTTAGGTTCCATTAATGGTGCCTCGAAGAAGTTGTTTAGAGTTAAGTAAATTACCAAACACTTGCATAAAACTCCCTTGGGTCCCAAAAATGATTCCCCCAGGAAGCTCTTCATGGAGAGCACCCTCATCTTTGATGTGATGCTCCCCAGAGAATTGATGGAATCACCTGAGTCCAGTTACCCATCCATGCCAGAGAGACCCTGGCCCAATGACTCCTTAATAAGTATGGCATTCCCCAATATGGGGCTCACTGGAGTGGGAAAATTGGCAGTTCCTGATGAAGATGAAAACGCTTGGGTTTTTCCACATGAAAATTTTTTTATTTTATACAACCTAGGTTTCGACTTGCAAATTCATCATCAAGTGAGTTTTCATGTGGAAAAACCAAGTGTTTTTGTCTTCATTATGAATCGCTTCCACAAAGTAACTCCTGAAAAATACCCAATTTGACAGTTCCTGTTTGGAGGCCCACTAAGGGTTGGAGTAATACAGTGTTCTCCTGAATGGGGTGGAAAAATGGACTGAGACAAGGATTGCTAACCCCACCCCAATTGTGTTGGGTGGATTGTGTCAGTTCAGGTAAAGGATAAAGGAAGGTTTATGAGGTAATTTGAGGAATTTAGGAGGAAGGAATGTGGCTAAAAGATTTTGTTACGTTAATTCCAAAAAAAGAAAGCAGAATATGAGGACTACAGGACAATTATTTATCCTGCAAGCAGTGAATAATGTTCTAAGAAGATTCATCTGTAAAGGAATGGAAATAAAGGTAAATGGTTAAGATCAGTTCAGCTTTAGGAGAGTTAGAGGAACTCATGATGCAACAGTAGTAATGAGAGCATTGATAAAACATAGAATATCAAAAGGTTTCCTCATGCTTTGATTGGCTTGGACTTTGCATGACTTGGAGAAAGCATTCAATAGAGTGAGTAAAACTGATGGAAGTTTTACAAACATAAGAGTAGATTGGAAGTATAAGTATAGTTTTCTCATTGGAAACATTTACATGCTCAGGTCACAAAAGCAATGGTAGCAGATGGAGAATTTTCATGGGCACAGTTGTGAGCAGGAGTAAGATGGGTGTCCATTCTCGCTTGTACTCACAGAGTTACTGAGAGAGAATGTAGAGTATACTAATAATAATAGCGAAACTAATAGGTCAGTTATTAAGGCATGGTATACTACAATAGAGAGAGAGAGAGGCATTTTGGATGGAATGATAGCTGGTAGGAAGTAAGCAGAGTTTAATAGGGATATGTGTTGAGGTGGGTCTCAATGTAGTTCTAATTCTGAGTTCATCAAAAACCTTGCTTTGTTGGGTGATAATTTTTCATCATCATCATCATTATTTTTAAAAGTATCTTTCCGATGAGATATAAATGGCATCATTGATCTGAAATGATATCCAGAAAAGGTAAAAATGGCAACAATAGTTTTGCCCAAAAAACGTTTCATAAATTTTTAATGAATATCTATAATTTGGAGGGGACTTTCTGGCATAAGAAAATAAATTAGTATTAATTTTGAAGTTTTTATCCAAATTATTTCAGTACGTTGATTCATAACTCTTTGTCTTCAGTGCTAATTAGTACCACAATATAGTATTTTTTACTAAGTAGGATCTGGTGCTAAGTAGGACCTTTTTTACTAATTTTTATTTAACATTTTCTCCTATAGAAGAATTGACTAATACATTGCTAAAAAACCGCAATACATCTACGATATAGAATTTTTGTGGAGATAAATTTGTGAAACCTAGGTCGTGTTAAATAAAACTTTTCTGCAGATTTCGCCAAGTCTTCCTCGTTTCTTTTCTTCCGCAAAAATCTTTAACTTGCCGATGAAAATAAAAAGGCTTGAGAAGAATATATTTTCATTTTATCATAGTTTTTAAAGGGGTATTTTAATTTTTTGGCGGTAATCGTGGCAATGGATGATGGCACCACCTGGTGTCTCTAGATGAAAAATATAATATGAGAACAGCGAAATCAAATGACGGCTTGCTTACTTCCGGTGACTTCTTCACAAGACTTTAGAAACGGAAGAAGAACCTGAAAGAAAGGTATGCGTTGAAATCTGAATTTTTTTAATGCCATCCTTCCATTTTGGAGCTTAGTGAAATTATTCTTGAAATCATTTCGTGCACTGAGTTTTCTTTATTGTTTTAGATTCCGTAATTAACAATGGCAAAGTCGAAGAATCATACGTCACACAATCAGCGTAAGTATATAATTTTTCCATGCGTTTTAAGGTTAAAAAATACTATCTAATTGGAACAATTATTTTCTGCAGATAAAAAGGCTCATAGGAATGGCATAAAGAGGCCCAAGCGTTTCCGCCATGAATCCACTAGAGGGGTGAGTAATTTAGTTTCTAGGATTCTATTTTTTTCAACATGTCAAATAGGTAAATGATAGCGACGTACTGGAAAATATAAAGCTGTGAAATAATGATCGGACACGTGAGTTGCTAGTTGCTTTTCAAGTGAAGGCCTAAACAATTTTAACCTAGGCATTATTAGGTTTACCATTTGGCCATTGCCATTAAGCTAAACCCTCCCGCAATTACTTTATAGACCTCTGGTCAGTAATGTCAAATATATAGAATTTTTCAAAGTTACAAATTTTTATAGGTAACATTATTCGAAAACAACTATTACTTTGTTGCAAGCTGTAAGAATTTACTATGGTATGTCGTGAGCAAATTTTTTCGTGTTTATTAGATACAAGTTAAGTCTATCCAGTAAGATTTATACAACATTAATATTAAAAATTATTTGGAAATATTAAGGCACATGTAAACAATTTGGAAATAAGGATCGATCTGCCAGTGCAAGGCAGACTTAAGGAATTTGGAAGTTAATGTAGTTGCCTTGTGCTAAGAACATCAACCCTGACATAGCATGAGGCAATCTAATGTTAGATGTACCAGAGCAAAAACATGTAACTAAATTTCACCATACTATATTCCTTGCGAAAAGTAGAATGGCTCTAGAAAATGTAATTATAATTGGCACAACAGTTAAGATTGATGTTTGATTCGCATTTTTGTATTTGCAAGATAGGTACGACAACACTTTGCAGTACTGCTAACGTTATACATTTATTTTTAAATATTATATTTTTTAAACTGAGAGTGGTACTTTTTTATACCGGACCGAGTAGACGAAATATTTATTTTCTTTGAGTGGTGGATTTCCCTATTTCTTGCAATTATAATGCACTGAGGAAAATGAAAGACCTGAGATTTGTACTAGTACAATACATATCGATGTGAAAAATTGTTTAAATTCATCCATTGAGGTAAGAGATGCTGGTGAATGCATTACTTTAATTAGATATCGCATTTTACTTGGGTTCAGTCATTCATTTTGGAAAGTATTCTGGAGACTAAAATTATGGTTGTCTAATGCAAATTTGATTCTTGGAAATGTCACTTGGTTCTAGTTTGAAAGGGAACTTATTTTTTAATGAAAAAGGAG
>WURS02180098.1:0-20916 GCA_011762765.2 Rhinocypha anisoptera
AAACCGGCAAACTCCTATGAGAAAAAAGATGTCTTCAGTCGGGACTCTAACCCGGACTTCCCAATTGCCGGTCGAGCGTGCTGACCATTACACCACAACTAGCGCGCTAGACCGACAATTGAGAAGCCAGGGATCGTCTCGGATAACACGTGGTACCCGAGATGTGGGAATTCACATCGACTCTGGTGAAGGAACTGGCACCTCTACCCTGATGTATAAATTTTCATACGCCGAGAGTACTAAGCTCTACGGCGCGCCGTATCCATTCTCAATGTCAAAACTCCTTTCGATTCGGAAATATCGGGAATTGACTTGTCCTTCCGAGTCAATTCCAGAAGGAAGAGGTGGTAAAGTACTGTCCTTGCCCCTCGATCTCTTCCCCATTCAAAGGGAAGAGTTCGAAACTAGTTATCCGGGACTATCGTCCGCAGCGGGACCCGATGGTGTGTCTCTGCGTCTAGTCAGATCTATGTTCATTTCGATCCTAGAAGGGATACTAAATCTTTTCCTATATTTTGTAAGGGTCTCTGAGGCACTTTTGGAGGCAAGAACAGTCTATTCCAAAAAAGAAAGACGTTGCTCTGCCGGGAGATCACAGGCCCATCACGGTCTCATCAGTCCTTCTCCGAACTTATCACAAGGTGCTAGCTGGTCGCCTGCGGATCACGTGTATTGATCCCCGTCAGAGAGTATTTGGGTCAAGTGACGGTTGTTCCGAAAACATATTTCTATTAAACCTAAGAGTCCATAGAGCGGAGCACCAACCGATTTATTTGGCCTCTATAGACGTAGCCAAAGCCTTCGATTCCGTCTCTCACCCGAAATGGTGGACTACATACAGCAATGCATATGACCAGTGCCAGACGCGACTTGAGGGGAAGGGATGGGTGTCCGAATGGGTCCATCCCTCGAGAGGGGTCAGGCAGGGGGGCCCCCCTATCTCCCACTCTGTTCAACTTCGTCATGGACGAATTTAAGTCCCTGTCGACATTGGCTTGAGAATGCCGGGGGAGTTGCATAATTTCCTGGCCTTTGCGGATGATTTAATCCTCCTGGCGTCCACCAGATTAGCTTTGCAGTCCCTACTAGAAACAACCACCAACCACCTGAAGGAGTGCGGCATGGAAGTGAACGCAAAATACTTCACTGTCGCGGTCAAGAACATCCCGAAGGAGAAACGAGTCGCGGTTGTATCGTCTTATACCTTCACGATCGGAAGGACAACTTTACCCCCCCTGAAGCGGTCCAATAAGTGGCGCTATCTTGGGGTCCCCTTCTCACCGGAAGGGTGTCTGTTGCCTAATCTGAAAACCCTATTGGCAAACAAGTTGCAGAGGGCGACCTCTTCCCCTCTGAAACCCCAGCAGCGGATGTGAGCCCTAAGGATGTGCATTATTCCATCTCTGTTATGCCTAGCAACCTCTAAGGTGGTCACTCTGGGGCTCCTAAGATCCCTGGATAGGGTCACTTGAGAGGCTGTGAGGAAATGGCTGCGGCTGCCTCATGACTGTCCATCTGCCTTCTTTCATGCGGACATTATGGATTCATTCAAGTTCAAATTAGTACTCATCACAACTCATTCAAAATGGGATTTTATCATTCACAGGACTAAGTGACCAAGGTACAAGTGTGACTGCTTCCAATTCACCATGTTTGTGAAGCATTTATTTCGTAGCTTTAATGGAAGTGATAAAGAGGCAGATCCTAAATGTTTTAATTGCCCACGAATGTAACAATAGTAAAAATTTACATTTTCAGACTGAAGGCATAGAAAAAATCAATATGTGGAAATTTTTAAAATTATCAGTCAACAATGAAAGTCAAATTTCATCACTCCCGTCAGGATAACCCAAATAGAAAGTCATTCAGCCTAAATCACAAAGCTCATGGGTTCGAATCCCGCCCAAGCCATGGGTGTTGTGTTTGTCCACTAGGGTTTTTTCTATATTGGGAAAGGTGCGAAATGACCATAGCCATTGAAGCACCCTTTAAACAAAAAACTATTACTACTAAATCACAAGGTAGTTGGATTACTCCTATTAATGCTATTAAATTACTGTGGAAGAAACTTGTGGTTATAGGTTATACATTTCTTGAAACAAGATAGTTCAATCAGGACCCATTAGATAAATTCTTTGTGAATCTGATAATGATACACTTTCTTGACTGATTTATAGCAGATCCTGCCCAATGCTCCTATTGTTGTCACAGGCTGCACCTGTGATATCCAACTGGGCAACAGTAATTGTGAAATAGGTGGTGAAAGCAAGTGAAAAACTAGCTAGACATAAAGGCATTGCCCTTAGGGAGTGATGTAATTCCTTTGGAGGTGTCTGTTTGTGGTTAAATGAGATACAATGTTATTATTCATAATAGATCAAGACCCACATACTTTTACATAATTTTATTAAGGACACTATGTGTTTCACCATGATACAGCAATTTTAGATACAATATTGTTGACTGAAAATGCTGTATCATGTTGATACATATTAGCAACTTCCGAGAAGTGAAGCCTGAGGTCATTAAATTCATGTGATGTTATTGTTTCTCTTCTTGACCAGTGCATAATTTTGGATATATTTAGCCAAATTCTCTAATATGATGATACTGGAAAATGTCAGAATTTCATAAACACTAGGTTCAATGACATTGGCAATAATATATTATCATTGTATACATCCATATTTTAGCAGCATTAACTAAGGAACATTTCATCTATAGTATTTCAAATGCTACATACACATAGAAAAGACCGCTTTCTCAAAACATGATGCAATGAGGACTCATACTTGATAGCACAATTGGTCAATAACATTTCAGATAGTTATAAATTTTAAAAAGCAGGTGGCAGTGTCAATTTAACTGTCTACCCGTATGGATGTCTTAAGCTCCTTATACATATCATGTCCCAGAAGGATTTCTGCAACAAGATTTTCCCTATTATTTCCCGGATACGATATCCCTTGTACTAGCTGGGTTATATGATAGTACTTGATTTTCCAATAAATTCTCACCAACCTCTTTGGCAGCAGAGCTCCTTGCCTACCAATGTGGAGGTCATGGGTTCAAACCCTGGCTAGGTGAGTTTTACATCCTCTACCTAAGGCATGAATGTTTGTGTTGTATCCTCGTTGTGACAGCATAAATAGCTTAGTGCTCTGTGTGGGCTATCAGATAATAAAAAAAATAGCCTTAAATCAGGCAAAAGAATATTCATATCTGGTGCCAATACTATTTGTATCGGGTTCTTTAACACGAAAATTCTGGTATGTAAATGTCTTTCTTACTTGCCAATGTTATATCGTTATATGGCATCTATGATATATATTTAATTTATATCTCTGTAATTTTCATGCTTCTCATAATTTATTCAATTTAAAAGGCAATACTTTTGCTAGACATGACAAATTATGTATCAAGTTTTCTCTTATACTAAATTCAACTTGTCACAGTCTAACTGGTCTTAAGTTCTGTCGTTCTTAGGCTTACAAGAATTATGGATAAGGTTTAGGTACAGAATTACAAGTAATAATCTTTGAATGTAAGAATAAAATTTGAGAGTCAACATATATTTCCATAAATTACACTGTGTTAGCCACAATAAAACTTGCAAGAGAAAAAATAACTTGCATCAAAATTTTTATCTTAAATTTGGTTATATACTCATACCATTATGAATGGAAATTCAAATCTTGCCAAACACAATACTTAATAAGAGCAAGTAAGGAGCTCCTTTATGAATACCCTTCTAATTTTTTTTTATTTTGAAGAATTAAATGATACATAACAAAGTGGCAACAGAACAAAAAAAATCCATAACACAGAAAACTTTGTTTACTATCTTATTATTTATACTGACATAATACCACACAAATTTACAACCACAAATTCTCTCAAGACATGCATGAATTCCATAATGGCATCGACTAACATTATGCACCGCTCTGAGAGAAAATAGAAATGCTTCAACTATCTATTCATTAAAAATATATCCATAAAAATACAATTTTTGTTACAAATGAAAACATTTAAGTAAGAATACTTTAAAATCTCAATACATATATAATTTCATTTTAAGAGCTTTATCATAGAAACTTTCATTGTGAATCTTGTTTTCGTGTACATGACTTCCAGACCAAACAAGAATACATTCATAGCATGGATAAAACACATATCTCACTACCAGATACTTGTGATTTTATAAAGCAATTGGAAGGAATATACACCACAGTCATTACAGTGTTAACAGTTTTCAATATATTAGGGCAATTGTAAAGCTGACACATTATATTAAGATGCCA
Source organism: Rhinocypha anisoptera (assembly GCA_011762765.2). Lineage (NCBI taxonomy): Eukaryota > Metazoa > Arthropoda > Insecta > Odonata > Chlorocyphidae > Rhinocypha > Rhinocypha anisoptera. Next base: position 4,305 of record WURS02180098.1, read on the forward strand.
ATTAGGAATTTTACACAACTTTGAATAAGTGCAGATTCAACCATACAACATGTATGATTATAATAATATTAAATTATTTAATTGTAAAATTAAAAATGCAAAAAACATGTGTAACTACAAACTGGCTCATTGGTGAAACATGAGCATAGTGATGAGATTGAAAATTACATCTATTGATAAGAGGCACTTGCAAGATATTTTCATATATTAAAGCCAATTAAAAATTTTATGGAATAATAAGTGAATGCGTGTAAAAAGTGAAACTTTAAATTTAATACATCTTTCTTTGCAATAAGATATCAGTTAAAACTTGAAAGAGGAAAAGCAACATGCAGAAATTTCCACCTTCAATTTCCTTATGGCTTCAGCTTAATTATTTAACATTATCAATGTATGCATCAACTTTGGCTCAATCTAAGCAGTACTTTTTTAGCATTTTTAAAAGAGAATGCTTCAATCCCTTGCTAATCCAATGATCTGCAGAATGTACATGAAAATGTAGACAATATCGAGATAAAGACTAATGGATGCAAATATGTATTCCTCTGGTGAGATTGCATGCTTGTGATTTCCTCCCATCATGAGCTGAGTGTCGTAAACAAGATATACTGAGAAGAGAATGACTCCAAGGGAGCAATAGACCAAGAGAAGAGTCCTCCCAGGAAGGAAAATGCAAACAATCCCAAAAACCAGAAACACCACGGTGGCAATCAGCAATACTCCAGAGAGAATTGTGAAATCCCATTTGGTCTGGAAAGCAAATACACTTAACGAGAAGCATACAATGGTTGAAATTCCAGCAGCCATCAGCACTGCTTCTGTGTCATACCGAGCAGCCATCGCCCCCATCATGTAACTCATTGCTAGTGTTAAAAGCAGCAAACATATATAATTTGTAGGAGACTTGCGGCGAACACTTTCGCAACAGCTCAAGGCGATTAAGACGACAAAGAACACAGCATAGGATGCAATCATCATGGCTGGATGCTGTGTCACATAGTTCTTTGTGGGCTTGTGATACATGAAGAGCAGAATGAATCCCACTGTCACCAGCAACTGGCACATAAGGATGCTATAAACTTTCCTGATGAAAGTAAAAAAATACATAAATTACAACTGAGTTCTAAATGAAGGTAAAGGAACAACCTAATAACCATCACATTCCAAACAGGAAAAATGTAATGCTACATAAACATTAAGGTGACACAAGATCAGAAAATGAAAGGAACTAGCCTTCATTCACCAAATATCTTATTCTGTACCTCATTACAATCATACAACGAAATCAACTAACAAAACTGATCAGTCTACTAATTGAAGTATTAACCTGTGGCAATGCATAGATTTAACCTCAGGTTAATATTCTTTTTGTTTAATGATAATACTTAAGGTGGTAGATTGTTACTCATTAGAAAAAAAGAAGCTGCCAAAATAATTACTGCCAAACAAGTTGGGTGAGGGGGGGTCACAGGTATAGTAAATACAAATGAATACCTCACTGCAATCTTAAAATTTTGTGACAGAAAAACAATGGATGCTTCAAAATTTCAATCCTTTCAAGAAACTTCCAATATGAGATCTTTTTCATCCATTTAGGAATACAATGCTTACCATTCTTTCCCTATATCGCTCACACAGAGATAAATACAGATGTTTGTTCCACACTTTAACAAACAATACTTCTTGATTTTGCCTGAATCCAAAAGATAGATTATTTTTTAGGGCAAGGCAGTGGAAGTCCTAACATGCTTTCTTTCTGTATGTGCAAGTGGTATTTGGTGTATTAGCATCAATCCTAATATGACACAATATCATAGTAGGTGTTCCACATGTTAATGGTAGGTTTGGTACACCAGTTTTAAATTTTGTGAATTTTCAGCCTTCGAGCACACAATGTAATCTGCCTTTCTCTCACTGTTCCCACCAGTTAACTTCTTGGCTCATTGACGTACAAAGGTTTTTATTTCTGTACAAAGTTTGTATCACTTGAATAGGATGATAAACTGTGTGACCCTTAATTTTGTAAGCCACTGGAGTAAACCATAAGATAAATGCATAAACTTGGTTTCTCCACAACTCACATTTAGACTGTTGTCACCATCAGTTGTAATGAGAATGAAAACAGATCTCTTCCACCACATCACGCCTGATTCGGCGAATATTATCATCAGTTGTGTTTGAGCAAAAAAATAACTTGTGGAAAAACCAAGTTTGTGTATTTACCTAATGATGAATTATTTTCACCAATTAACAGCTGATAACACCACAGGGTTATATACACACAGGGGTTATTACTTTGTATATACACAGGGGTATATACAAAGTAATAAATTTACAAGGAGTAATGAATTTTGTCACTTAAGCTAACTGCTAATGTTGAAAAAGGAACACTGAATCCATTAACTAAGTGTGTGTTCCATACAAAATGATATATAACATGATGGTTCTACGAAACTAGTCAACATATGTACTTCAATCCATAATAGGAAAACCTATACATTTCAATTTTCATAAATATCAGTAAAAATAATACATACATACTTTTAATGGTCAAAAAGAGCCAGTGTACAACCAACCTTGTCAGTCCATTCATTGATAAAATGCATCACTACTGTCAAACTTATACTTATAAATAGAAGTTTACCAATTTCCAAACCCCAACCAATGTCATGGGGTTTAAAAACTTTTAAAACTTGTTCTTAAAGGAAAGATAAAATTTGTGAAAAAAATGAAAATAAAAGGCCTCACATTAAGATATCTATCTGTGAATGATATTGGAGAACTTATGGTAAATGATGATTGTAAATATAGCTTATTATCATTTAAGCAACAGTAAACTCTCATTGTTATAGGTTGTTTAAAATTGTACATAGAAAGGTTTTTATTGTCTTTCCACATAGTTAATAATTACAGATGAAAAGTTAACCTTTGAATTGATGGAATTCATCTGTTCAAGAACAATTAACACAAAGCAGTATATGTGATCTAATGGATCATATTGAATAAAATCCCTTCTTCATACTTGAACATGATTTTTTGAAATACGGAATGATATTCTCCAGGCCTATCTCAGCTTTAAATGAACTACATATATGGCAGACTACTTACATAAATGAACAAAATTATTAAAAAAAAAAAAGACATGATAAGCAAAGATGAGACAAGATAATTGCTTCATCACAATGGGAAAGAACATAAATTTACTTTCTCTTTGCAATTACTGCTGGCTCAAGGATTACCAGGTATTTACGTGAAGGTTCTTTTTTTAAATTAATGATAAGCTTTTATTCAATAAGAAATTATTCAGATTTAAAAATACAAGAATATCAAATTTTCAATTGGCAGTTAAAACCAATAAGTAATTTCCAGTGTCTTTATTTGGACAATTCAGGTTTTGACCAGTTCACACTGGAGCCCTAAAATGGTATACAGTCCCTGGATATGAGTGTGACAAAATAACCCAAATATGACAAAAAAAGGTCGTTCATACTAGGGGGATGATTCTGAACTCCCGCTATATTGGTCGTTCAGCACAAAAGGCTTAAATTATAAATCATTAGGTACAGGACAAACAGTCATCTCCCATTTAGACACATTTTTCTACAATCCTATAGAAGCCATTATCTTTCACTCTACAGTATACCTCATGACAACTGTACAAGTTGAAACCTAAGTTGTCCAAATAGACTTTCACATGGAATTACCAAGTTGTTTTAATTCAAAATGTACTGGCTTCACAGGTTTATGTCCTGATCCATAAGCTACAGAATATCAAGATATAAATTACCAACCTGACAAATGCATGCCGAATAGATTTTGAACTGAATTGAAAGTTACTGTCTGCTTGGTTGTCATCATTTTTGTATGGGTCATCATATTCCGCAGTTGGGTGCACAGGTGGTGGGGGAACATATGGTGCTTGACCAGGTCCCATTCCACCAGATACAGGTACAGCACCTGGGTAAGACTGGCCAGGATAAACCCCTGGTTGACCTGGATAACCTCCTGGTTGACCTGGATAACCCCCTGGTTGACCTGGATAACCCCCAGGTTGACTAGGATAACCGCTAGCATTTGGAGGAGGGTAGTACCCCTGGTTGCCTATTGAGAATTCAAATGAGAAAATTTTGTTGAATAAAATAATTCACACTTTATTTTGGTTTATAAATCACAAAGACTGAAGATGGACATAAATTAGTTACTTAGTATTAAATCCATGAAAATTCTACTCATAAACATGGTTGTTTATACATGATGATAGTAAGTTAACATATTTTATACTAACACTGATGATACTAATTTGAAATGTAATCAGATGTATTGTAATACATAGTGTGCACCAATATCATCGTAAATAATTCTATAAGGGAATGGTTGAAAGAAATCATTTTCAGGTTATTTGTTGTAGAAGAGATTAAATAAACCAACATAATTATAATGGATGTACTCTCTTTTTAAAATAAGACAATATAAAACTATTGATTATATTAATTACTTTTATACAACGCCTAATAAAGTTTCACCAACATTACTTGATAACAGTCAGACCCTTAGTCGGCTAGCTAGTACCCAAAAATAAGAGAGTAAGTTCTACAACATGTTGCCAAAATTAGCCAAGAAAGTTGACAAGAACAAATTATGATTAACCTTAGAGATTATGATTAACCTACTCACTAGGCCTTTATACTCCCTATGTGAACATTGTCCCCTAGATTTCTCCAGCATTAGTTTTTAAACACCATGTGTAGACATATCATTTATCACTGTATGTAACATTGTGTTGTATTGTATTTTTGAAATTGTGTTTAAATGTATTTTTATTCATTCTTTGTAATGAAGACAGTCATCATAGCTGACTGTCTTATAAGAAATCGTTAAAAAAAAAGAAAGATTATTATATTTTAAATCAATTCATATTTGCATGAACTATTTTTCAATATATTCATGAAGACTAAATTAAGTTTGCATTTGAACCTCATTCTTTTCCATATTTACTGATTAAGAACTTATATAATTCATTGAAGAGGCTGTTACATGGTTGAATTCTATAATGAAACATTATATGTAGAACTGATAACTTTATATATTTCCACAAAACAAAGAGAACATGACCAGTTCTGACAATCGTCACCATCTGGATTATCTGAATTCTATATTGTTTGATTAAGAAATGCCACGTGGATGTTTGCAATAGTGTCGCCAGGAGTGTCAAGTGTCATCAAAAGCGAAAGAACTTTAAGAACATCTTCCATCTATTTCACTCTTGAAAAAGTTTGCTACAAAAGGAGAGAGTGAATCTTTAACCTGTGCTCCTTAACCAGCATACCTCAATGTACGTTCATGACTCGTGTAAAGAGGATTGTAATCTAATTACACTTGATGAAAAAGCATGTAGATTAGTTAATGCCCTATCATAGCAAAGTATTCAGAAAAGAAAAATCGATTCTGTACCAGTACATTCTCTGACTTGTGGCTGGTCTTAAAGCTGTTGACTGCATCCACTGAGTTGTGGTTGGTAGACCAACCTCTAGATGTAGAGGTTAGTTGAGAAGTACTGGACGAGTACTCATATGGTCAACGAATAAGTAGCTATGGATAATAATATGGTACTTGGAGGGTATAGGGGTCCATCATTGTGTAAGCTGGTCAGAAATCATATGGAATAGGAGGGGGCAGCAGCCCTTCTTCAAGTGAGTGAAGGTGGAGACCTCAAGTGGTCAGTACAGTAATACTCACTTTACCTTAGGTTTGGTAGTAATTACTTTAACAGCAGCAGCACTGAGATGTGGAGGGCAATGGAAAACCACCATATTATTCTCTTAAGAAAAGCAGCTCATCAACTTACATTTTGATATTTACATGGTGAAACCCTCTCAAGTAAAATATTCCAGAGGTAAAAGTCACCCATTCGGATCTCCAGATGGGGACTACCTGAGAGTACATCAATCAAAAGTATTCAAAGAGTCTGGAAAATATAATATATTGAAGAATGGAGAGGAAAGGAATAATATTTAAGCATTTTTGATTTTGAAGAATTAGAGGTTTCAAGGGAAGAGATCTCACTTTTAGTCTCATCTTGACGATAAAGTCACAGAAAGACCAACGAATGAGTATTGCATTCGTGGATTTGGAAAAAGCCTTTGAAAATGTGAACTGGAGCACCATGTTAGAAATCCTATGGAAATTGGAATGGACTAAAATGACAAAAGATTAATACATACTCTTTACAGAGAGCAGGCAGCAGTGATAACATAAGAAGCCAGAATAAAGAATGGAGCAAGATAGGGATGTCCACTGTAACCACTGATCTCCAATGTTATTGACATCATAATTAATTAGATCAAAGAGCCGATAAAAGTATGTATAGGGATGCAAGGAGAAGCAATTAACATGCAACAACTTTCAGATGATATTGTGATAATGGCATAGGAGGTAGAAGATCTAATCTCCACCTTGGGCATGGATGTGTGTGTTTCGCCCTTGTTACTAAAAATGTTATAGTACCCACTGTAATAGGCCTATTAGTGCTGTTTGTGGGCGATTGAAAATAAATAAATAAATTGTTCCCCTCTTACATCTAACCTTAGAACAATTACAGTTTTAAAGTTTTAATGGGGAAATTTTAATGAGAAAAGTTTTAAAGGGAATGAGAAAGGGGTAAATAAGAATAAAACAAAAGAAATGATCTACAGTTATCTTAAAGGTTGATGGTTGTCAAAAATCTGAAAACATTTTGTCTAATTGTATAATTTTTTTGTAATTGTTTGAGACTTTAAATCTGAATGAATGTGTCACCTTGTATCTTGATCACCTGCCAAAATAAAAATTATTATTGTACTATAAGTCAAGCTAGGGAATGAAGCAACTGGGCATGTGGAATAATTATGTTACCCAGAAGCAAATCACCAATAATGGAAGAAAAAAAAGGGAAAAAAATGGGTGGAATAACCTGGGCAAAGAAAGTCTTCTTTCAGAAGAAGCAATCAGGATATACATATGGTGAATACATTTATATAAAAGGAGACATGGACAATATCACCATCATAGAAAAAAATAATAGAAGCATTGGATGTGGTGCTATAGAAGAATGTTAAAAATTAAATAAAAAGACCAAGTGACTAATGATGAAGTAGTCTGAAGAGACAGTGATAAGAGAGAATTATGGAATACTAGAAAATATTATTATAGGAAAAGGGAAACCAGTAGGACACACATTGAGGTATGGAACTTAGGTGAAAAGCATATTGCAAAAGACCATAGGAGGCAAGAACCTTAGATGTATGCCAAGGATGGCATGAGAACCAGATAATTTATAATGTTACAGTTCAGAGGTACTATGTGATGAAGAGACTGGCAGGTGACAACATAACTTGGAGAGCAGTGATAGACAAACCAGTCTTATGATTCATAATCTGTAATAATAATGATGATATTCTCAGAGTGAAGTCTTCTACTGAGACAAAGCTTGCATTTATTGAGACACTGATTAAGTTACAGACTTCTAGATACTGACTGGGCAATATCTAGGGACCAAAAAACATCTGAATACATGGAAGAGACATGTTTCGTGACTGAAAAAAGACGTAAAGAGCATATGTCGTACTTTTCCAAAGAATTTAAAGCATAAAGTACAACATAAAAAGAGTATGACATACATTCATTTGGTAAGCATGGACATGTTAAGGTTAGGAAAGCTAGAGAACATGAAACTTGAGCTGGAGAAAGTATGAATAGATGCACTAAGGTTGAGTGAGGTAATATGGTGGGATATGGGAGATTACTGGAGTGATACCTTTAGGATAATATATAGTGGTGGGGAAGAGAATCAGAATGGAGAAGCCATAATTTTGAGTGAGAAATTAGATAGGAGAGTAGTTAATAATGAACAGGCTAGTGATAAGAGTAATCATGGCAGAAGTAAAAGCTGATTCAACCAACTTGGTTCTCATTCAGGTAAATATGACTATGGAAGGCCACTAGGAGGATGAAGTAGATGAGGTGTACGTATGATCAGCCTGAAGAAATGATAAGCAAAATACCCAGCGGAAAAACTTGGTAGTGATGGGGGACTGGAATGCTGTTGTGGGGGAAGGAAGGGATAGAAAAGAAGTAGATGAACATGGTTATGGGATAAGAAATGACCAAGGGAATAAATTAGTTAAGTTTTGTGGGAGGAGGAGTTTAGTAGTAACAAACACATGGTACAAACACCACAGGAGAGACAGGGAGATATCGGATAGACTACATAAACGCTATAGAGTCAGGTGAGATGTGGTGGAACGATCCATCATCTAAGAAATACGTTAAAAAATTTGCAATTTCCACTTAAAAAACTGTTAACAAGTAAGACAACAGAATAAAGGTGGGACATTCTTAGAGACAGAATAACAAGAACTGCAAAAAAATGTAATAGGAGGAATCAACCAGAAAAGAATTAAAAAGCTAAGGGTTATGGAGGATGTGATTAGGAAGATGGTAGAGCAAAGAAAGTGGGAAAACACCAATACAGAGGATGGAGATGTAAATAGTGAGAGAAAAATAATAAAATGAGGTAAGAAACTAATAAGGCAAAGGAGGCATGTTGGAAAGAACAGTGCAAGTGCATGGAGAAGTTAGAGAATTAGGGAGAGATGGGCTTACTCAATTGGAAAGTAACAAGCTTAACAGGAAACAAGAACTCCACCACAAGAGATGTTTGGCAAGATGCTTATAGAAGAGGAAGATTTTCAGGAGAGATAGGAGTACATGGAGGAACTCTACAATAAAGGAAAGAGACCCTTGAATTTAGATTTGGAAAGAGAATGGAAAGTACATTAATATAGCTTAGAACCAACAATAGCAAGACTGAAAGTGCCCTGTGGAACATGAAGTGGAATAAGGCAGTGGGAATTGATTATATACCAGCAGAATTTCTTAAGGGCTAAGGAGAAGTAGGACGGAAGAAGTTATATGAGCTAATTAGAGTAATGTACAATGGGGAAATGGACCTGAAGATTTCGTTAGTCGATATTATTTCAAATAGCAAAGAAAAAGAAAGCAGAAAAATGTGAGGACTATAAAACAATTAGTTTGATTCCACATGCAGTGAAGGTAGCTCAGAGAATTATCAGTAAAAGACTGGAGAAAAGGACAGAAGAATAGTTAGATGAAATCCAGTTTGGTTTAGAAGAGGCAGGGGGGCCTATGATGCAATAGTTGTAATGAGGACGTTAATCGAACGAAATATAGAATCAGGATCATCAGAATGGAATCAGAATCGAACGAAGAGAATAATCAGGCTGTTTTCACCTGCTTAGTAGACTTTGAGAAAGCATTCAATAAAGCAGAGTGGTCTAAACTAATGAAAGTGTCGCAAAAAATCGAAGTGGATTGGAAGGATAGGCATCTCATCTGACACATTTATATGGCCCAAGCCACACAAGTAAGGGTGGCAAACTTGGAATCTGGATGGATACAGTTAGGTAGGGGAGTAAGACACGGATTTTTAATTTGTACTTGGAGGAGATGGCAAAGGAAGCATGGGATACAGTGGAGTCAGGTGTGAAAGTTGGTGGGGAGCTCATTCAATCAGTCAGATTAGCAATTATCAAGCCCTAGTTAGTAATTCAGTGAAATGACTGCAGATCTTGATGACTGCTCCACAGGATCAATGTGAGAGGTTTGGGATTAGAATTAACAAAAAACTAAAGTAATGAGATTCTTGAGAAGAAAGAAGGCTAACCTAAATATCACACTAGAAGGTCGAAAACTGGAACAGGTAAAAAAATATACATATTTGGGAAGCATTATAGAGGAAAATAGACGTACTGACCACAATATTAGACAAGAGTATTGCATTAGCAAAAGATGCCTTGGCGAAAAGGAGGAATTGAATGGAGGGACTTTAAGCAGAGATTAGTGAAAATCCTAAAGTCGAGTGTATCATTATATGGATCTGAAACCTGTTCCATGAGGAAGGATGATAAGCATAAATTGGAAGCTTTTGAGATATGAGTTTGGCTAAATATTTTTTTAAATGTGGGAAAATCAAACTTGAGACTCATTAAAAACCTACCTTAACTCATAGATTACCCTTCATCATCATCAATCATGGATATCCGACACTTCCAATAAAGGAAACCTGGAGTAGTAAACTTTATTTAAACTCATTGAGATTCAAAGAGAAAATAATTATAATCTAGATCTTGGGTAATCCCCATATATTATTCGAAGAAACGATATCCATAAAAGAGTTTAAGTTGGGGAAAACTTATGGTTTTTGTCCAACAACAATCAGGGGGCACCTGACCTGAGGAAATTGGCTGATAGATCAGAAAACATTTGATTCCAGCATGAGTGCCAGTAAGGTCAAAAATGATGTAATCTGACATTTTTAATTGTCATCCTTTATACATGTGCTTCACATATCAGCTTTCATAAAAGTGAATAAACCTTTTCACTATCCGGGAGAATTATTTTTCTACCTTCCTGCCAGATTATGTATTGGCTGATATTGTATCTTGAAGTGTTTATAACTGGTGCTAACATTCGTCCTACATGAATGGCCTGGCAGGTAGTAAATCACTTTACCATGATATGTTAAAAATGTTACTTTTTAACCATTTAGGACCCATGAATCAGTTTCTATCCACTTAATAGTATCTATTATTGATAGTCCATGCCTGGTGTGAACTTATGCCCTGCCAAATGCAGGGGATCTTGAAGAGTACAATTTAGCTACATATTATCAAATGAAAAACTTTTTAAATAGATCTAGGCTAACAAACAGATAAGAATAGTATGGATATATCATATTTTTTAAGCTCTGAAGAAAATGCTTAAACACAATAAAACATAGGTAAATATGCAGAATCATATAAACTGAAAAATTTTAGGGATATACATTATCAGGATTTCTGGCTCTACAGACTAAATTATTAACATGGATATTTTGAACTAATTTTTGATCTAACTTTTGCAAAATAAGGATATTTGTAAATAATTACTCTAAACATCTTGGAGTGGGCCTGTAATGATGTCAATTTTTAAGAACCAAAACTATTAGGTACTTTTGCATAATTTCTTTAAGCTTTAGATCAGTGGTTCCAAAACTGGGTGCTACCGCCCCCTTGTGGGTGGCGCTTTGGTCTAGGGTGGGCGATAAGAAACAAGGAAGTTACGATTGGGGGGCGTTTGTGCATAGGTTTATGGAATTAAGGGAGGCAGTGGCTCGAAAAAGTTTGGGAAACACTGCTTTAGATCTCTAAGGTTGAGGGACAAATATATAGGGCAAATTATTGGCAACATTAGAAGGAATAACTACCGAGGGGTAAGAGAGCTAACACTAAATACGGAAAAGATGAGAGGGTTACTGTCAACCAATCTTCGGACTGAAGCACTAATAATGATGATATCTGTAATCCATGAACACATTTTGTTAGTAAACTTTTACATTTAAAAAATGATTTTACTTTACTCTAATCCTTACAGAAATGTGCTACGTAGACCAGACACTGCTCAATATTAACTCTGTTATCTTTTCACACACAAAGGATAGAACACCAACAATTTTCACATTGTAATGTTCAATTCACGCAACCTGCCAGTGAACTGTTTTCATCTTCACTTACATTATTTTTGGTCCATTTCATCACAAAGTAGAATTAAAACAGTTTTAAACATTACCATGTCTAATCTATCAGACTACTAAATATTATGCAAGGGTCACTGGTTGGAAATTCCTGTGAAGGGATTAAACTATATTTAGGCAACTTGAGCCACATCGACCAGTACGGTTAAACATTAATTCAAAGTATGTTTCCATTAAACACAATCAAGAGATCTAAGGCATAAATGGTGCAGACTTAAATAGTATTTTAACAAAATATTATTAATATTAATTTATTTGTGATTTCCAAGAAGCCACAAAGTTAATTCGTTCCACAATTATAGGATTAATACTTTTGTTTTGATCTTTGGCTATATGTCCTTACTGAAAAATAAATGCCATCCGACTACTCTTTTCAAGTTTTGATTCTATATGTCTTTTGACTCAGCGCCATACCATTGAAAATATGTAGAGGGTATTTTCCCATATGTTAAAAAAAAATTAAAATTCGAGTTTTCACCAAAGAAAAGGTGCGGAAAGGTAGCTGGTGGGTGTAACTTGGTAAATGCCGTAGGAAATCACCGACATTACTTCTATTTTCGTTGACAGCTTACAAAAATAAAAATATGACATATAAAATTAATTATATATTATTTTTGGGCAACAAAAGTTGCTCTGGTAAAATTACAATTTTTGGTATTACATAATATGTCCATGATCAATAAGTGTAACCTTGGCTGGCAACATGCCCACTTACGCGATTTGTTTCAGATTAATCCTACCGCTATACTAATGAAATTAGGTAAGTACCTTGTGGAGGGGGATAAAATCCCATCGGAGGTGGCTGCTGCTGCCAAGATGTCATTATGTTGAGATGTTTTCCGACTCTATAAAAGAATAAAATTATAAGTTGACACCGTTAATGCGGTTATCACCAATGTCACGGGTTTGTCAAAAAATAATGGCCAAACTGCTTCTCTAAAAAAAAAAAACATTGTCGCAAAGCCCATTGATTATCGAAATGGGTCGCGGAAAACTAAATAATACGTGACTGTGTTAATTGCTGCAGAATAAGTTATGGGTGATATCTATTTCGACACAAATGCCAATTCATTCATCCCATAAAGATTTTATTGTTATAAACAATATATCAATGAAATCATATATAGCACTTGCCACTAATGATTCAATAAGCAGTGGAAAAAGAATTGAATAAATATTTGCTTACAGACAACACGGTCCTTACACCAAATCAGTAGATCGCAAAAACCTGAAACCAGGAAAAAAGCACCAAAGCCAACCAATGACGCATATGGTTAGGGACTTGCGTGAAGATATCCCCGTTACCACCCATTGGCTACTCATATACTTTTTTGGTAAATAATATCATTGGTAGCATATCATGTAGGATAATAAACTTTGACATCTCATCATTATCTATACCCTCCGGGGAACAGAATTTGGAATTGTGATATGTAGGATGTGGGTACGTAGGGGTTGTGTTTTTACTTAAACTTTCTCTTATATAGTCCAATTAGTAGTTTAAAAATTTTAAATTATTTGTTGTCATTACTTTAATGTTGGTAAAAATTAGATTTTTATAGTTTGATCTGGTTATTCCGTCGGTCTTTTCATTGTCCTTTCTTTTCGCAAGTTTCACTTGTCAATTTAAAGGAAACCGTTTTTTTTAATGGGCCATAAATAATTATAATTATATGATGGTGAAAGTCAAGGTCCAATGATATAGCCTCGAGAAATGACATTTAAGGATTTTGCAAACATAATGAATTATGAATGAATGAATGAAAATGAATAATTTTTAAAACTTCATATTATCAATCCGGTCTTTCCAGTCTATTTAAATGTGGCCTTACCTGCTTTACACTGATGCAATTTTATTTTTTTTATGCTGTCTTAGTCCAGTTAGTTGCTAGTTAATGTAAATAATTCCATCGAAAATATATTGCCATTTAAAAATATTATTTACTTTGAATAGAAAATAATCTAATATAGATTATGAAGTAAAGTTACAGTGAATTTTATTATCCTGATAATACTATATAACCTCTAGAATGTTCTGCCGATCCAGCTTCTCGACGGTTCCTTCTCTAGTATCCTGCAAAGTATACCGTTGAATTTTCGAGGGGGATTTTTACGTCAATTCTCATAGGTGTCGCTATTGGGAGATATTGTTGCGCCTGGTTGCGTCATTGTCTTTTGTGGTGGTGGTCACGGGTTTCCACGCGTCAGGTCAGTTGAGGGCTGAGACTGGCTTTGATAGTGATCAGAACATTGGGCTGCATAGTGAAGGTAGGTGTGTAAACATCTAGTAAAGTAAGGATTCAATTTGTTGGGAAATATTACACTTCTTGGATTATTCCAATTTTCAAACAACTTTAAAAAGTGCATACATACTTGCACTGAGTTCCAAAAATTAAGCAAGCATATGCCTGGCAGTATCCTTTCCCTCTTTCTTGAATTTTGTAGTATGTTAATGTCTGTTGTTAATTTTCACATTTATAACTTTGCTTAAAATAAGGTTTATGCGGTGTGTCATAGACAGTGCTTAATGCTAATACGTACCTTTCACGTGCACTACATTTGCAAGTAGTGTGATATTTATATTTTTTATTTCAAGTTCACGGTGTCTTCGTAGCAGCAAAACGCCATGGAAAATTGGCAGCAGCAACCGCCAAAGGGATATTATCCAAATCAAGGTATTTGTATAATTGGTTATGTATGTATACATAGTTGTCATGTTCACAAATTAAGTACTCTACAAAAGAATATTTTTACCTCCTGCGCCCCGAACGCACTATAAACTAAATTTTCGCGTACTATGTTTGCTTTTTCCATTTATTACGCCTTGGAGGCCAGCAAGTGGAGGTAATCTTACGAAATTATTCCGTGCTCGGGAAACGGAGAATGTGATTGTGTGAATTTATTTACAGAATATAATAGTATATTTATAGAAACACCTATTCAATTTGTTTGCGACTAGTTTTTACTCGGTGACATCTTTAGGTTTTCCTGTTCAACGGTACTAAACTTGTTTTCTTCAGTTAAATTTGTAAGTTCGAAGCAGTTCCTTATTTCAGGTTTTGAAGCTTTAACCGTTCAAAAAATATGCATCCGCCGGACTTAATGAATTTCGTTGTAGCAGATTGTTTCTAATAAAGTTGCAGCTTTTATAAAAAGTAGGATGTAGGAAATCCCAAAATTAAACATTTTTTAAATTATTAAATGGTATAGTGCTAATAGTATGCTGACACTATTCTTAACTTCTTCGGAGTGATTAATTTTCTTTTCCATCATTTTTCCTTATTCTATTATTATTATTTATTATTCTTTCCTTCAATAATTATCGTAAATCATTTATAACCACAAACAACTACTCTGGGTCAGATTTAAACAGTGGATACTCATTGCTGTACTGTCAATCGAAATTCACAGTTAATTTCTTTAGGATTTTTGGATACCACATCCTCATGGGAAACCAAGGGTGGATGGGAAGTAACTGACCTATTTACCCTGATGTGTAAAATTTTTACATGCTCTTGAGCGTAGTAATAGGTGAGCTCTGTATACTCTGTTATCAAACTAACCTTTGGGTTGAAGACATGTCATTTTGATAGTGTCTCAAGAAGTTTCTCCAATTTGGCCATGTTAATTTTTAAATCTTAGATCTTAAGGCATTAAGATTTTTATAAAAGCAAATGACAGTCATGATGCTAAAAGCAACGGAGTGGGAGTGTAGAATTGTATTGCTTCGAAACTAGATACATCAAGAGCATAAATGTGATGTGCTGTCTTCATGTAGTAAAATTCATGCTTTACTTTGAATTTGATTCTGGTAGATGTACTACTGTGTTTCCATTATCTTGTGTTTACAGTCCATCATTTTCTAGTGTTGCTTGAGTGCCAATTGTTTTTACTGCTTGTCAAGTCATCGTCGCTTGATGTTCTTGATCCACTACTGTATCATATTTATCATATTCTCAGTGCCAACAAGAATAAGGAGTTTATATTATGAAGCACTTAGTTTTCGAATTGTGATAATTATTTGACTAGATGCAAGTAAACTAATCAAATGAAAAGAAAATGTATCTTCATAAATTCCCATTCGTTTTTTGTGTGTGAAATGCTGTAGACTTGATAGCTTTTATTTAATAACTAGAGCGATAATTTTTTTCCAATTTCTATTCCAATAGAAGGTCAGGAATATTATCCAGCTCAACCAAGTGCACCTCAGCCAGCTGGTTGGTACCCGCCACAGGCGAATTATGGGGGCTCGGGCCCAGCTGGAATGATGGCTCCTGGACCACCACCATATGGGACACAGCCACAGCCTCCAGCACACCCATCGTCCACGTATGGAACGTCTTACAATGAAGACACATTAATGACTGGGGACAATTTTGGATTCAACTCTCAAACAATTCGAAATGCATTTATCAGGTTGGTCAAGTAACTAATTCCATTATATTAATTTAAATTTATTTAATTTTAGCCTTTTGTAAACAACCTCACCCCTCCCTTGCTGAGAGCCATAAACCTACTTTAAATGCCTCTCAGTTTACATATTGCTTCAAACTCTGAAACTAATAAGAGTTCAGTATAGATGGAAACTAAATTTTGAAAAAATTAATATTACCTCACTCCTTATATGTAATTGTATATCACATGAGTTAAACATTTGATTGTAATGGTACATGAGAAACTGAACTTATAAATATTTGATTTAGCTTAAAGACTAACATCAATGTGTTTATAATGATGTAGTATTGGTGAACTGTGGTCTGTAATCTTTCCCATGAAATTTACAACGATTGTATTTAGATGTATAGAATAAAGGAAACTTTCCATTTCCACAAATAACACTTTATTAGGACCAGTTTCGTTCACTTGGTGACATCGTCAGGTAACATAGTACAGAAAGTCAGAGAGAAGAGTGTATTTTTTACTTTGTACATTATACTAACAATTTAACAACATTTAGAATCAATTAGTTAGGACTCATATAAG